>MU392265.1:0-125146 GCA_022578495.1 Nemania sp. NC0429 | reverse complement strand
ATTAATTAATTTAATTAATTAATTTATTATTTAATAATTAATTTAATTATTAATTTAATATATAATAATTAATTTAATATATTATATAAAATTTAGCGTATAGCATTAAATTTAATATATTATAATAAAACAGGTATATTATAGTTAATTAAGTGCATTATAGTTAATTAAGTATATTATAATTAATTAAATATATTATAGTTAATTTAGTATATTATAAAAAAAGCAGTAAAAAATTGCTTTTATTTTAGCTATGCTGTTATAACTATAATAATAATAAAAAAAGCTAAATATAATTTAGCTAATTAAAAGCTTTAAATAGCTAAATAAAATAAAGCAAAAAGTATTAATATGTTAGTACTTATATATTATTATATTTAAATATTTATAATATTTATCTTTTTAATATAAATTTTTTTTTTTAAATAAGTAATAATAATTAGGCCTAAATAAAAAATTTTTCTTACTATAAAATCTGCAGCGAAAAGAATTTTTTAGGGTAAAGAAGACCTTCGTTCCACTCCAGTCGTACCTCCTTACGTTAAAAACGAAGGCACAGGTTAAATGACCCACTAAGCACTGGTGCTGTGTGGGTTTAATAGGATCAGACCCACAGGTACATGTGCCAAAGGCTTCCCACCTTTGATGGGTCTTCCGGATACCGGAGGCAACTTCATATACTTGTTTTGTAGTTTCAAAACACCATCGATGTAGGGCAGTGTTCATCAGCCGGAGCTTGCGGATGCCTCATATTACCAATATGTCGTAGTCACTAAATCTCTGTAGCCTGTTCTCCCAATCCTCTCCAAGTCTTCTGCGACACCTCCGCAGCGACCAACTCAGCTGACCAACTCAGCCTCGGACCCTCGAGGAATCATGGCTGCAAACTACTGGGAGTCTACTCAGCGGCGCCATTGGCAGTTCTCCAAAGATGAACTGGCCCAGTTGCGCGAGAAGCTGGAGGAAAGCGAGCAGAGTTTGGTGCAGATGTTCCCGCTGCCGCAGCTAAGACACTTGAGTATCTATTTCAACCAACGTGAGCATCACTGGAGACGCGGCCTCGGTGAATGAAACTGCCTGCTAACGAATCGCTTGTCCATTAGAGCTAGGCCGGCTTGGCAAGCGACTCGGTGTAAGGCAGCAGGCTCTCGCGACCGCCCAGATCTACCTCAAGCGCTTCTATTGCAAAATCGAAATTCGCCGAACGAACCCTTACCTCGTCATTGCGACTGCGCTGTACTTGGCTTGTAAGATGGAGGAATGCCCACAGCATATCAGGCTGGTGGTGTCGGAAGCGCGGTCTCTATGGCCTGGTATGAACAACCATCTTCCTTGCGTCGTCCCGCTTCCGAGCTGAGTTAGCTAACAGAGGGTGGCCTTCGACTCTGCAGTAGATTCCCTGACTCTTGATATCTCACGACTTGGCGAATGCGAGTTCTTCATGATATCCGAGATGCAGTCCCACTTGATCATTCACCAGCCATACCGAACCCTGACCAGTCTCCAGTCCGACTTTTTTCTGTCCAACGACGAAGCCAACCTTGCGCTCTCCATTGTGAACGACCACTACATGACCGATTTACCGCTACTCTATCCACCGCATATAATCGCCCTCACGGCCATTTTGCTGGCCCTTGTCCTACGTCCCAATAATCCGGGCGGAGCGGCAACAAATATGGCCGCTGCGACGGCTGCACTGGCTCAAGCACAAGCACAGCCGCCGGCCAGGGCCAGCAGTAGCAATAACAGCCAGAACAACCACGGCACTTCGGATAAGGACAGACAACAGGAAGCCCGAGTAAGCAAGGTACAGCGATTCGCGGCTTTCCTTACGGAGAGTGTTGTCGATATCGAAGGGATGGTCGATTGCACGCAGGAACTGATATCATTTTACGAATGTCATGAGCAGTATAACGACAAGATCACTAGAGAGCAGATTAACCGCTTCGTAAAAGCCAGGGGCTTAGATAAGCCATAGCATGCATGCCACGCATATTCTCCGCCTATGATGGCCCTGGAATAGGCCAGCTGCAACGTCCAAGACATCTTTATCTGTCTATGCGATGATATTCCCCTCCTCCCCCCTTCATGCCGCCAAGGATAGGGCCGGGCGCTTACCATTGTAGCGCGAAAGAATACACAAGCAATGGGTTGCCACTCTTGTCCCGAGTACAGTCCGTTTTGCAGTGGGGAAAGCAGACAGTCCATCAGTGAGCGGGCAACGTCGCACAAGCTCATATTTGAATGCGCGTGTTTGCCGTTACTTCAGCCTCTTGGCGAAGGGCCTACGTAATTGGGTCCACGAGCGACCCGGAGCCTTGGACATCTATATCAGGCAGATAATCCCAGTCTCATGACCTGGCGAGGGATTCATTTAGCACAAGCTCGGAACATAAGACCATTGGTCGGCTCTGAGTTACGTATGGCATATGGAAATACAACCCGTTACCTTCTCATAACGCCGGGATCGTCTCGTCGGCCGCCACCTGCGCAGAGTCACGCCGCACAGATCAGGAAAGACCTTTTTTGGCTGCAACTCTTTTTCTAGGTCGTGATAAATCAAGATATCTGTCTGTGAACTTGACATGTACTCTCTTCTTGAAAAATGGGAAGAAAGCAAGTTGCGATCTATAGACGGGTACATAGATAGATAAATTCACCGAACGTACCTAGCATGAAAAGTGTAGCATGGCGGTTTGAGTGAATGAGTAATCTCGCCTGGACAGTAACAACAACAGTTTTGTGACTCCCATATGACGAGCCTTTATGTTTGGTTCTATTCTCACTTGATTTGGGATACCATCATTTACTCACGCAGTTAGTTGGCGTCTACTCCTCTCGTCTACCAGGTAAAGTTCCTACGTTGTATATCTACAAGCAAGCAGGTAAATAGCAAATCGACCGCAGTAGCATTTCCATGCCTAAGGAGTCCTCCACTAGGACCACAGATCTCATCGCCTATATCTAATACATTAGGCATAATAGTACTAATCCCACTAGACAAACAGCCGCAAGGCCTAAACCTTTGCCTACAATAGGCTCAACGTCCCACAAGTCGCTCCGTCAGCCGAACTGCTGGTTTTTTTTCGAGGTTTAAAGGGTTCTTCTTGTATATCTGTGATCTGGCTTGCTCCATCGTAAGTAAGGGGGCCAACTATAACTACCTACATACAGAGCCCTATACACGAGCCCAAAGGGCGGGCCCAACGGGAACAGTTGAAATTTCACGCATGCTTTCGAGGTTGATTTGTAGAATATCAGTAGTATTGGATGACTCTACATGACGCATACCCCTAGGGATGTCCGGAGGCTTCAAAGCCCTCCTCCGGGGTCAAATAAATATATCAACCAATCAGCCCGGCTGACTGACTGACCGGCCAACGGATCTCACTGCCATTATAAGCAGCGACACTGTGCCTCCCTAGGAATATATCCGGTTGTCCCATCACGGTTCAACCCCGTGCTGCCGATATCAACGACGATGATTCAGCAGTACACCACCTATCTCCAACCGGACAACGACCTGGTTTTACTACTCAGATAGAAGAGCTATATATATTTTGTGAAGAGGATGCGGACATGAGCACAAAACAGCGAAGAGTTCCCTAATACGGTACTTGGGAATCGCTAATTAGTCCTCGCCTTCAAGGTCCTGGCGGCTTTTATTCACTCTACAAGACGTAAACCAATGGGTTATAGGAGTCTGATACCATGCTAGACGTCTGCCGGATAAACCATTTTCCTACGGCGGCTATGTCTATCAAAAGATAATTGGGTACCTAAATTGTCCCCTACCTTGGACATGGATAGTTGTTGAACTTAACTTGAGTCATTCACGACATCTGCGAAGGTCGCAGGGATAATTTGACCACTTAGGTATGTTTCTTTACAGCAACCACCTATTGTGTTGACTTTATTCAGGTAGATAGGTAGATATTTCTTCATCGTGAACGTTCTTAGCAACTCATGTTGACTTGCTTTCTTAATGTTCGGAATTGCCGACTCTACTACGGCTACTCACTCCAATGGACTGCTTCACTCGTTACACGCAGTAACTCAGCAGATAGATATTGTTTTCACTCTTTGCCGCTTTCGTCACTAGGGTGGCGTTGTCGTCACGCAAGCCGCCGAAGTGGGTACGGTAGGGTTGCTTGCCTTACACCCCACTCAACTCGTCTCGGTCACATTGGGTATCGAGATCAGAGTCGAGATATACCGGACACGGAATATAGGTAGTATCTAGTGTAAGACCTAGGTATTCTACCCCCATGATACCACCCTCAAGAAAGATGGAGGACCTGCAAGCCATGATAAGACCATGACCTTAGACCACACCACTAAACATGCAATTTGTTAGTGACCAACCACCTCAATTCGTTACCTGCGAGCGGCAGAACCAAAGGTCCTTGTCAAGAGCCTGGTTTCTATTTCCATGCAGTTATGAGGGGATCATGATTGGCGGGGCTAGAGGGGGTCACACGGCGAACTGCAGAGTGTAGACCGCATTCGACGTTCGACATTCGACAATTCGACGCACCGAGGCGGCAATCTATGTTGTTGGTCGAACAAGGCCCAGCCACTGGATACGGCGTGCGCGCGCGCTGCGTTGCGTCGGATCTGCAGGCTAGAACAGGGGGGCCATTCCAGTGTGGTGGGAAACAGGACAGGAGGCCATCAATCGCTGGTTTGGGTCAGTAAACCTAACCTACCCCGGCAGAGTCTTGGTGTAGTGTAGTGTAGGTAGGTATGTTCGACATTCGCGCCGTACCGATGCCTTATTATTATACAGTGTTTGCCCTCTCCTCTCGCTTCACCAGCTGAATGCAACCCAGACCGATTGCAGACAGGAACAGTTGGCCGTAGGTAGTGGATGCGTAGCCGGATTGGTGGCCACGGCTCCGCTCGGCATATGGTAGTTGTGCTTGAAACATGTCATTCCCCTGCCAGCATTTTATTTCACTCTCCTCGTTGCTACGAGAACCGAGAAACTGAAACCTGCCTCAGGACGGGAATGCAGGGCAGAGACAACAACAACAGCGATGCGGTCGGCACGCATTTCATGATGACGCCTATCGCGCTCGGCGTCAGGCGCTTCAAGCATACGCAAGCCACATTGTGATCATCGAAAACTTCACAATCTTTTTCCCTCGCCGAGGCAATTGTAGTCAGCGTGAAGAGCGCATGTAGTAACGAGAACCTGCTTCACTTCCCGAGCAGTAACTGCCCCCAGGGATGGATGTGGCGAGAATCCTTTGGAGGTGAGTCGAGAGCAGCCCACGACGTACCAGGTGGTGTAGTGTAAGCAGGCTGGGTACCACCTACACTGCACTCGACACACGCAGATCTGCCTTGATCGTGGGACACGGGACTGGCAAAACTGAAGGCATCATACCCACTTGTGGTGTTACGGTGGCCTCACTCCCCGGTCAGTTCCAGCCGTCGTCGAGAGCGCTCACCCCATCATCTTCAACGGTAGCTAGGAAACTAAGTACCTAATCACACCTGCAGGACCTGGGAGGCATGTATCAGTGGCTACAGTGCCTGGACGAAGGGTTCGCACTGAGTATCTAGTAGGCTCGGCAACATCTATACCTCAGGTACCTACCGGCAATGCATGACTGGTAGTGTACAGAGAGATATAGGTGGGACGCGAGCCGAGTTGGCCGAACTTAGGAGGAGGTACCTATGTATGTGCTACACCTACCGCACGTATGTACCTCGCAGAAATATCCCAACACTGTATGTACCTCTCAAGGTACGAAATATACCCCTGGTCACTGTGCCGGGTCACTGCCTCACACCCGCTATGCGGAGAGAGTTGAAACCTTGCAAGCAGGTTGCGATCTTTACCTTGATATGCTCGTTTCATAGGTCAGGTTGAGGCCACTCATGACTGGCATGACCAATAACAGTGCCTACCTATTATTTGGGCGCATAATAAACCACACAGGAAAGGCGAGATTTACGGTTTACCTATTCCTAACAAAACAATGAATGCATAGGTACAGGCACCACACACCTACAACCCATCCAGGTACCAACCTAAGGCCACCGCAGACAGACACACTACACGTACCTATTCTATAGATAGTACGATACCTGCTATGCTGTAAAGGGGCTTCCCAGCTGAGGAGGAGATGGAAACCTGGGGGTCACGATGGACAACAAAAAGCCCACGTCTGACTTGGCAGCAGTGACGAGAGGTAGTGAGTACACTACTCGATAAACGTAACTACCTTAGTGGGATATCTAGTAGGAAATAAGGTACCCTCTTGAAGCAGCTGTTTGAGATGCGTTACTATTTGTTTATTAGGTACCCGAGACCGTCGTGTAATGGTGTACTATACTAGGGAAATTAGTCTCTAAATAGTATGATTGAAGAACCACAATTTGGAACGAGTCAACTCAGAACTGCCCCACGACATTGCTGTGTATGTATCAGGAGAGATGACGGACTGTGATCAAATAATCTGCCTCAACTCCCTTTCCAGTGCCAGAAGATTCGAGTCAGTACCTGGACAGCCAGGAAGCAAGTGATCAGGGTTGCCGAGTTGAAGGATCCATAGATCCCCACAATCTCCTGTTGTACAGCTGTGCACTCCGTACAGCCACTTACATACCTGGAGACTTACCGACCTGGTACCTAAGCGTATATACGTGTAGGTCAGTTACATACATGCCTTCTTCTCTTATGTGCCATTACAGCGTGACGATGATGGTCAGCAAATGTGTAACGCGTGTAGTAGCGTTGCCTCCAAGATAGTGGGTGGTAGGTGCCGAGTGTATAGTTTACGGTAGCACCAGTCGCTACAGATTCCTCTTCTGAGTACCTAACCTAGGTACCTACCTACCTAGTGCACCTTCGCCTGTAGCCTGCCCTGTGCTATGCGTATATACACCAGGAAGGCCAAGTAAACAAAGGGTGGTGAGGAGTACCTATACTACCAACCTGAGGTATACCGTGTGGGATGGCCATACCAGAGATGCAGTCAGTGTATACAGTTCTACCTGGACCAATACCTCCTCCCAATAGCTTAGGTACCGGGTACAGGGCCAACAACCGCCACACGGCCAGGGCTTGCCACGCCCATACCCACATGTCCATGATTGACCTAGCGGTTGCAGGTCAGACCAATCATGCCCGGCCGACGTATGCGGGGCTCAGTGGGCCTGGTGGCAACTGTTGTCTCATTGGCTGGATGCGGCTGCTGTTGCGGCGTTGTTGCAGGAAGCCGATGCAGCGCCCAAACCCTTTTGGGACAAACAACAACAAGGATGCCGAAGAATGCTTTGCTCGAGCCAGTCAGAGACGGGCTAGGCCAACAAGGGACCACCAAGGCAGCTCAGCAATGAGGTGCTCCACCGCCAACCCTAGTCGGGCCCTCCTTTACGTCTCTTAGTGCGTTTCTGCGCTTTCTGTCTGTTGAACAAAATCCTTCGCCCTCTCCGACCCCCGACCCGGCCCAGCTCACGTTGTTCCCCTTCTCTCCCACTTATTCGATCCTACCACACCTGCCGCCCAACAACACTGCTGCTGCCGCCTTCTCCTCTCACAAGCCAACCACCACCCAATCTGCTTATCACTTACACACGGACACACTCACACACTCACACTCACACTCACGCTTACACTTCAACATTTACACACATACCTCTCGCTGACTTACACATCTCGGTCTCTCACCGTCTGCATCGATACCGAAATAAAAGGAAGAAACCCTGCAAAAAAGGTCAAAATTGAAAACCAAGATCAAGATAAAATCAAAAAGGCTCTCTGATGACATTTATCTCCTTGTCCTCTCTCTAAGCCGCCTCACAAACATACCAAGTTGAATTTCTAATAACCACCACCGCAACCGTAACCGCAAAGCTTGAGCTTGAGCTTGGCTGTTCTGTTTCTGTTCTGACCCGCGCAAACTTGCTCAACCATCGACTCGAACAGCCCCCAAATAAACCAGCAACACGGCGACCACCACCGGCACCGCTGCTACCACCATTCACACAGACCCCGACGCTGATACGTGCAACTGGACGCCGTACTATCGTCCCCCACCTCTGGTCAAATACCGTCGACTCAGTCTCCTAAGCCGCCAAACTGCGCCGGTTATTCAACCAACCGCCCTGTTTCTGTCACAGATATCTTGTATTTTATAGAGTGAGAAGAGTTCTCGTACATAATGTCTGCATACTACAGCTTCAACCACCACCACCATCACCCTCACCACCAGCCAACCGCGGCTGCACCCTCAGTATCGCATAACCACCATGGCGGCCGGAACAGGAGGGCACCCAGGGTATCCGTATCGCAAAACGCCCCAAAGCAGTTTCGTGGTATCAAGAGCATGAGGGAGCTGTCGGTGGAATCTCCTTCTGTCTCCGCCTTCCGATCACAGTTCGAGGCCAGCAGGTCCTTCGATCTCGAGGATGACATGGAGTTCTGCCCCAAGCTCTTGACAGAGAGCGATGTAAGTCCATCCCGTTCGCCGCTGTCCCGGACCTGCTCCCCCTGGACCCGGGCGTTGGAGTCGTGATGCGGCAGGCCATGTCGGTTCCCATCTTCATTCAGGTGCTGACTTGGGCTCTTTCTCCGTCCAGCTCGTGTCAATCAGCAGTGCTTCCTCCGATCGCTCGTCACTAGCAAGCGGCTCGCCCACTTCTTCCCCCACCCAACACCCTCAGCAAGTCGCCTCTCACTTCACTCTAAATTCGACTTCACCAGCCTTCGTACCCCCGACATTTCACCATCAGCAGTCGAGCCTCAAACTACATCAACCCGCCGCCACCCGAACTCGCAATGCCATTCCCATCATCAACCCCGCCAATGGTCTAACTATGTCGAGCCCGCCCCCTTCCGTATCGCCTGCCAGGCTGCACCCCATCGGTAGGCGTTGGTAGGTCGGTGTCTCGTTCTCAACGGAAGGCGAGGACTCACCGGCACGTACCTCTGTCCATCCATACATGTGAGCATCGCTACACAGCTCCGTCTACGTGGCGCTCATTCGCTGTATCCTCTCTCCACAGCCGGATCATCTTGGCGGGCACCGACATAGGCATTAGACATCGACATCACTTAATTACTCCACTCACGACGGCTCATCTTTCCAGACCGAGTCTCCTCCCTTTTCCCCACCTCCCCCCTGTATAAACATTAACATAATTATTCGACATATACTCTTGCCCACTTGCGAACATATCCATGGTCGCAATGTGCATCACCCTACATGACGATGCTCGATACCTTCTGCTTTTTCACACAAGGGTTGCAATGGAAGTTATACCAGGCACAAATTTCGGTGTCCCGCCTCTGAAGATGAGGCTAATTGAATTCACGAATGGGCGTTCAATCCATCGCGGCTTTTGCATTTGTTCCATTGCATGGGTGTTCACGACAACACAATCGGAGTCCTCGGTTTTTCATTTGGGAGCGGTACGATCAAAGAGTCATGATGGGTCGTGACGATTCAGAAAAGAATACCAATACACATATAGAGCGAGTGTTTTGCGACGATTAGGGGTCGGTCTTCGTTTGGTCCAAGCGGGCATGCGGTATCTCACATCAGGCAGGCGGGGTGTAGGTGTGTTTTTTCTATCTGGGACGGTGTTTTTTTTACTAGGAGTATCCGGTGGACAAAGAGAATCTCAACACAACAACGGACATGTGTTGGCACTACGGTCGCGAGTCTTGGTTTCCGAAGTTCATGGCACGAGATGGAGTTGTGGATTGCCCACGGTTCATACGGGCTGCAAATAAACGGTTGATATCAATGTTCTGCACTTATCAGTTCTGGTTTCTCTTGTACCGCGGTCGCAGGCCGTTGAGAAAAATCAATTTCTCTTTCTAACACACTGTGTCTCCGTCGCCAAGAGGCGGATAGGGAGGTAGTTTTTGGGTCAGATGACGGAAACAAGCATCTTGCATGTGTATAAGCCAACCATGTATTGGGACGGATAGCGGCGATCGTTTATGGCAATGCCAAATGTGCCATCAGTTCATTCAAACTATCGGTGTTCGGTCGACCTGTCGTGACTCATCGTAATGCTGCAATCGAGAACCCAATAAGCACATAGGTGGGGAGATCAGGGATAGTGCATGCGTCAACTGGACGACTCCGAACGTGACAAGTAAGTATACTCGCTGGTCACTCAGATAAGATGTAAGCGCGAGGGTAGGGTAGGTAGGTGACTTTTTATGCCAGCGTCGTGCATGATCGATCAGAGTTGAGTTTGATGCAGACTTCCTCTTGCCTGACTCTGTACGTTATCTATCCACATAACCTTGTTTCGGGGAGATCATTGTGCTTACCTTTCAGTTTGAAAAAGAAGAAACCAGGAACCTACACACGCATTCATTCACCCGCAAATATCACAGGTTTATAAACCCTCCTAGCATAAGTAGATCTAATCACAGTAACGTAACAAGCCACTCCTAATTATGCCCGTTTCAATACAATAGTGACCAGGTAAGTATCTACGTATTATAGGCTTGAAAAACTTGAATACTAACTAAGTACATGGGCTTACTTACTCAAGGGGGTTGATATCATTGCATTATTGTATATGCCCGAGGTAGGTAATTATCGGCTTACAAACCTGGTCATTTGTTTTAACATACGTGGGAGCGGTTGTAATTTGCATGGCAAGTGGTGGCCGAATGTTATATTTCGGATATAAGCCCAGCCATCCGGTCAGTCAGTCAGTCAGTCAGTCAGTTAATGAGCCGCAAAGATTGAAATGTTATCGTAACAGGCTCCTCCTCTATCTGTACTTGCGTGGTTTATTACTTCTTTTTCATATAGTCCATGTTAGCTAGGGCCTGGGGATGTCGAATGAGAGCTGCTTCGAGCTGGAATATAGATGAACAAAGCAGAGAAGATATCCTATGCAGATACTGCATAAAGTCGTGTCCTTGGTAGATGCGTATGGTGTGATGATCATGCATGATGGCTATGTGTTTGGGTTTTAATTAATAAGTCAAGTATATATATAGGGGGTTCGAGTCAAGGACAAGGCTAATGGGATGAATAGCTACATGACAAAGTCTCACGGATGATTACCTACCTATAGACACTCGTCTACGCTTAGTCACACATTTACTAATGATAACGTTACGGAGAAGCATAC
Source organism: Nemania sp. NC0429 (assembly GCA_022578495.1). NCBI lineage: Eukaryota > Fungi > Ascomycota > Sordariomycetes > Xylariales > Xylariaceae > Nemania > Nemania sp. NC0429. The sequence continues at coordinate 114,025 of MU392265.1, read as the reverse complement.
TTTCAGCGGATTAAAGAATGAAGAATATGGTGCTTTTTCCACTCCTCAACTGACAGGATAATTACTAGCTTAATAAAGGTGTGCATATTTCCCAGCCACTAGTTTTAGCTTCTTAGAGGTCGGCAGGTGGACATGGCACGCATGTTGTTAGCTTAATAATCAGTATAACGATAATCAAATGTTAGGAGGGTGTCGCGGAGGATATATACCGTTAGTCTAGACTATGGATTAACGGCGTCGTTTTTCTGCAACAGAGAGCGAATAGAAAAGATGACCTTAAGTACTTCAAGGTTTAGCTAATCAGAGTGACAATTTTGAGACTGGTTTCCGAACTAGCTAATTGCCTTAATGAACGACGCCGTGCGCATAATTAACCAGAATCCATTTCCGGTGGATGATTAAGCGGTATGAATTGGTAAATGAAATGTGGACTCTGGAGATTGGCTCCGGAATTCCAAGTGAGATATTAGATCAGCGAGCACCTGAAGGGTGAGGATGTCGGCAGTAACCATCATTCCGGAAATTTTTTCAGGGGCCGGAATCCAAATGCACAGCACCGTCCGAGATTGCCGGCGAGTTGGGTTTGAATCGATGACGATTACCTATGAAAGTAGATAATGGCCGGCTCAAAGGGCCTCGTATAGTAGGAGGCACGGCCACATCAAGCGACAGACGATCCTGCAGCCGAGATGACTTGAGTCTCTCGGGCTAATTAATTATCGAAAGATCTCTCCCTGATGGATATTTCCGCGAGGAAGAAGCATCAGTGTATTGGTCTAGCTATGTCATTAAAACGCGACAAGTCCGCACGAATTCGAACGGTTCTGACGGCAGAAACTCACCCTCGTCAGACATTTAGGCCCTGGGGTGCGTCTTCGTCAGATTTATTCTCTGGTAGCTATTACAGGGCTGGGCACCTATTGAGAATCCGATATCAAGTCCCAAGAGAAGCAAATATTCGTTTCGAGAGAAGCTGTCGTTGCTTGGCACCGATCCGAGGGAACCTGTCATCTAGGCAGGCGGGTGAGCCACATAAGAGATCAAAGAGACGGGGCGTGAAGACCCAAACACTTGAGTCATTGAGAGGCACGGCGGTTATCTACGACTTCCTCCGCCTTACCTCCAGAGGAATGGTCCGCAGCAACCACCCTTTCCATAGCATGACTCGGAACGGTCTCATCCAGAGACAGGGTGAAATAATCGGGAAATGCAGGAGGCAACCCGATAACAGCTTGTGGGATGAGGACGAGTAGGACATAGCGTAAGCCGTGAAACGGACTTTATCAATATGTTATAGGCACACTCCTTAGCTCTGTATGCCCGCCGGGCTATGGGGGGACGTAGGTTCTTTCTTGTATTGGCCCTCTCTCGGTTCCGAGCGGGCGCCTGTATTTCAATCTCGTATACACATAGATTCATCCACAGCTATCAACTTTGGCGTAAAAGAAACCACCGGAATCTAACCCAAATAAAAGTTTGTGTCCTTTTACTCAGGAAAACTTTTATGTTGTCAGCTAAACTTACCCTACCTTGTTATATGATGCTAATATTCTAGTCACTTAGTTCCTTTAATACGCGGGTGCGCAGTTTGCCAGTTTCCTATAATAGAGTTGATAATATAGAGCGTCGTGGAAATATATCACAAGAGAATTAGGACCTAGCAATTCCATTCTCAAGTAGCCCGTCAATTTCGTGGCTTGGACGCTCACTCCGTGACGTAGTATGATCATTCGATGTCCCCTCATCGAACCCTTCCTTCGTACCAACTATGGTCATAGCAGGTTAGCGACTATGTTGTCCAGCGAGGCCGGTCTCTCATCATGTGCGCTGAATAGCATTGAACAAGAAACAATAGCGACAATAATTGAACAGGACTGACTTACAAATACAGAAGTAGATGTATTTGACTATTGTAGGTGCCCAGACCAGGACGGCGATGAGCTGGCCGAAGCTCCACTTAGCACTGTCGCCGATTCCCGCGCGAGGCACGACTTCGAGAAGGATAGCAAAGTACAGAATGGTGCCGAGGAGGAGAACGACGTGGATACTGAACCAATACGCATGGCAAATCCATGGCCACGCTCTGCGGAGCAATCTCACGGCACGTGTCTTTTCGCCCATCTTCTCACACTTATTAGAGAAGATGGAAACCCAGCGGGGGAATGCGTAAGACAGCTGATCGAAAAAGAGACCAGCGTAGGCCAGCGAACCGAAAATGGTGAAAACATGGCGCCCCTCGGTGCCTGTTGTCAGGGCAGCGGTAAAGCCGAGCGGCGGCTGGCAGTACGTCATTGGACTCGGGTTACCGCCGCATGCGTAAATCGGGTGATCGTCCTTCAGTTTCTCCCACAGGGCCTCCGTCGAGGGCAGCAGAGTCGCCCCCTTCGCGACGATGGCCTGGGCCAGCGCAAACACGAGGGTCATCAAGATGAAGATATACCACCAGTGCATGCCCTGGCGCTGCAGACACACCTGGCAGAGCAGGATCGTGTACGCGCCGTTGACGCCGAGGACGTTGATGATGGCGGAGCTCAGCAGGGCGCTGCCGAACGAGTTGCTGTTCGCGCTGCTCGTGTTGGGGTTGTCCGGGTTGAAGCTGATGAAGGACGCGACCTGGATCGAGCCGACGAAGTACAGCTGGACTTCCTGGAACTCGAGGAGAGAGGAGAGGACGGCGGCGCCGAAGCGGGACGAGGCGAGGCGGGTTTGGATGCTATCGCCCTTCTCGCGGATCGCTACCCTCCTGAAGCCTAGAAAGTTGGCGATCCGGTGAGGCCACTTTGTAGAGAAGTTGATGAGGACGTAGAACAACAGGGCGAGGCTGATCTGGAAGATGTATGACACGATGACCTAATTGTTAACATTATCAGCAGCATGACATGATCGTTGCATTCTCGAACTTAATCCAATAGGGAGAACAACTTGACAATGGGAATTTAAGTCAGTACTTACCCCTGGGCCCGCAATATCCGTGTTGAGGACACTATTGGGAGACTGACAATAATGGTCCAGGGTCTGGACCAAGGATGTCATAGTGCTAGTGCTAGTACCTGTGATAGACGAAGCAGCGAGCGGCCCAACCGTACTATTGCAACTTCCTACATCGGGGGCAGTAGTGCACGACCTGTAGATGCACTCGCTGATGTTCCTGATGACGCCCGCGCCGTCAAAAGTCGCCAGATTAGGGACCTGCCATTCCTCGGCGACCTGCCTCGTAGTGTTATCTGATAAGTCGAAACTGAGAGTCTTGTTCGCCACAAGGAGGGATGCGCCGGCAAGCATTGAACACACGTGGAGATTCGTCGGCGTAAAGAGCGAAGTGCCGTCGCGGCAGGCCTCGGTGCAGTTCCGGGTTCCGGACGTAGTGTTGCAGTCCAGCGGATTGAACTGGAACGTGTACGCCGCCGGAGGCCAGACCTGGATGTGCGACCGTGACTTCCACTGGACCAGGGTTCGTAGGTCCGATGTTGTTTTCTGGATCGAGGGAATCCGCGAGATGTTGCCGGCGTCAACCGACCACTTGTACGATGGCAGGTCTTCGCTAGACGCAAAAGCGATGGGGGTTCTCGTCGTTCCTTGGGCGTCCGCCATGGTGGCTCATGTCAAGAATATTCCTTTGCGAACTGAAAATGTGACGGTTGCGTGAACCAATTGGCTACGCGGCGATTCATCCCATAGGGACTTAATAGCGACCATGAAGATGGGATCATGTCTTCTACCTTGATACCATTGGGAAAATCTCCTCGATAATTATAGATCGAATTGCGTGTGAGCATAGTGGCGGATTCCCTGAGCTAGGATGCATAGCAGAGAAGATCAACGGTCTGACGTTATGGCTCATCGGAGTCAGCGAGGAGGGCCTGGGGGCGGGCACTTATGTGCGAATCTGTACGAATTGAAATACAGGGTCGCCGAGGTGATCGGCGCTGGGCTGCAGCATGATATAAATTGTCGGCGCCTCTGTCAGACAGGCCCCCAAAACAGTGCTTGGCATTATAAACCGTATTCTATCCGTCGGTGAACGACTATGCAAGCGCACGAAATGTGACGGCGCGCGTTCGAATCAATTCAGCACGATCGAGTCACGCGTTTGATGTTTTCTTTTCGCCTCATCTCGGGAGTCACTCCTAGAGCGGGTGCTCAAGCCTCTTGTGGCTTACACTCTAGTCTCTTGGCAAGGAGCCAGGTATTAAACCTAGGTGCCTATTGCAAGGGAGCGTGTAGCGTGTCGAGGTAGTTTACAACCGATATAACTACCTGGGCTGCTGTTTTTCTGTTCCTTTATATAGCTCTTTTTGCTGGTCTTTGATCAACCCTCACGAACGGCGTTGTCTTGCAAAGTCTTCGCTGCCAACACTCTATTCATCGATGCCTCCATAATAGGGGAGCCCCTTATTCCACACAGTACATATATACACATGCTGTATTATAGGCACTGTATATTCGATATTCTGTCTGTAAATTTTCCATGGAAAGCGAATGTACTACTCGCATGTCCGAGGTTTCCCAGCCTCTACAGATATGATCTTATGATCTCACGCCGTGAGACTTATAGTTCGGTCGTGTGATTTTCATTTGAAGGCCTTAAAATTCTCGTCTGAAAAAAGGGGGGTTTGAGGAATCAATGCCAGCCTTGAGCTTTATCCCCTAATCCTATAGATATTCCTCAGTCAGGTGCCAGATATCTATTTCCAGTGTGCCTTATTGAAGTTAAGCATATTACTTTGACATTTCAAATGTACACCGAGCACCTTCCGAATTATGAACTTCTTCACTTCGAGTAACCGCGCGTCGAACATCACGCCCATACCATACGCGCCACATACTCTTATAATTGCCCCGGAGCGTAAGGCGACTAGAGATCCTGAAAGAACGAAAATGAAATTGACTCCAACTTGTAAAAAAATAAACAAAGGCCCGGACTGAAACCAGAAACACTAGGGTAGTATACAAAAAAAGGGGGGGGAACCCCCCGTTATTCTCAGCGAACCACGATGATCTCGGATGGTATTATCACCAAATAAGCATACGCAGATATCGACTAGCATAGCTTTAAACAGGCATATCGTCCGGGTACTCGCACAGGTCAATAACGTACCATTCTACATAGCAGTTGTCAGTTGAGTAAAGGTAGACGGGTCTGAGATCGAGGAAGAACTTACCAAACGCACTAGCCGCAATGTTCTCGGCGCTATGGTAGGGCTCGACGGTCCCATCGACATTGTTCCCGTCGCGCCACAACGACATCAGGTTCCTAGCCTGTTGCGGAGGGTTGTTCTGAGGCTCGAGGTCGTCGATGTCCTGCGTTCCGTGATAGTCGAAGTTGCCCTCGTCATCGCTGATGGAGTCCGGCTGTCAGCAGCGGCGCCAATTCTACAAGGGGAACTCGTTGAGTTAACGGCCACTTACTGGAATTGAGGGTAGTCAGCCCGGACACCAACGATGTCCAGATGCGTCATCTCGTGCAGCAGGGTGACACCGCCGACCATGAAGTCCGAGAGCTTATACGGCTTCGGCGTGCACCACGAGTTGTCGGTGCGCTTGGGGTTCGGCTTGTAGACCTTGTCCGTTGTGCTCCGCTTTGTCAGGCTGTCCGTGAAGTATTTGGGGCAGATTTTCATCTCGCGAGGCGTGTCTCCGTCTTGCGGCTTGGCGTCTGTGATGGCCCAGCTCTCGGTCGTTCTGGCAAGAGGCTCCTTTGTTAGATAGATGTTCACCACCCCGATGAGCGAATGGAAATAGCGAGATGCCTTACCGGCTTGAGCAGTCCGTGTCGTCGTCGGCGGCACAGCGGACCGAAAACGCGTATCCCACGCCTTGATGCTCGTCGTCGTTCGGAGTGTTGTTCAGCTCGATGGCGCTCCACATGCCCTCGGCGTGCTCATGATCTTCGTCGCGGAGATAGTTCTTATAACTAAAAGTTTTGGGAAATACTAAGTGATTCGCCCGAGAACTAATATCAAAAAGCTTGATATATAAACTTACGCGTTCTTGTCAGTCGTCAAGGTGCCTACGGCATAGTTGGCGATGCTGGCAGCGTCGGCAAAGTCTTGCCCTAGTTTCTTGGTCTGAGCGTCACTGCAGCCGATGTAGCCTGAGATCTGGCGGCCCTTGAGGATAACTGAGGCCGGGCGTGCTGGCCACGCTGCGCTCAGGGGTAGAGCCCCCAGGGACATCGTTGCGAGGAGGAAAATGGTGTTTGAAGAAGGCATGATGTATGTTTAGACAGAATGGTCTTCTAGAGAAGTGCTTTGGAGAAGTACTTGAGTGGACGCTCTGCAGGTCGGTGTCTTACGAGTGAGAAGGATGATGGTGATGGTGCAAGAAACAGATGTGAATACGCGGCTCTAGCTAACCACTTTATACAAAGGTCATTTACTCTACGTATACTCTATTCTTGTCAATAACTTCTCTCCATGGCGTTGTAACTCATCCTCCTCCTCATCGCCTACCTCTTACAAGATACCACAAGCTATCCACGCGTCGGCATGCCGCCGCTTGCTGTTGTGCTATTTCTGATATATGACGTCTATTATCTTAATTTAAACCAACAATTCATGCCACGGAATGGCGATGGCTGAAGTATCGTGCTTGATCGATGATGCGGCTGACGTTAGAATAAGCCGCGAGGCTCAGGAAGCCATATATGGGGATGGTCCATTAGTAAAAGACCACACCTGGCCGTCACTGAAGTTAGTAGTAGGAACGGATCGTCAACTCCAGGCAAGTCAGCACTGTTATGCCTCGTTATAACTTATGAGGCAGCTTACAGTGGGTGATGAGGCCGTTGGATCCTGGGGGAATGTGATGTGCTTTGCACCGCCTTACGCCAAGAGCCAAATTGAACGAATGGATCATACTATATATATAAATATATTTCGGCATTTTGGTGCCTATGGTAGTTTTAATGTTGTAAGCGCGAATAAGCCCCTTTTTTGTCTGAAGGATGTGCTACGAACGATCACCACCACTGACGTCATATCTTGACCGGCCCCCATCTTCATCCTTCTCCCTCGTCAGCAATCTAAGCGCAAGGCTGCTGCTAATTCTCTCGTCGCATACATGTGCAAAGGTCTCATATAAGTAATTAATCAGAACTGCTACCACGAGATCTACTGAAAACATATTCCTGTTACTATTGAGCTACTGTCCTGAATCATCCATCGGCCTAGCACCTGTAATACCGGCATCGGGATAATGGTTCTACTCAAATACAAGGTTGATCCAGCCGACGTACAGGCCAAGATCAAAGTGGCCTTGTCTGCACCTCCGTCCGTTTCACTCAGCGACGCCGCAGCAGAGCTCCATATTACGCTCAAAATCCACATCGACTCATCCGTTAGAGAAGGACAACCCATCACATTCATGGTCGACAACACCGTTTTCGAGGTCAAGGAGGAAGGGGATGGAGGCATGGACATCTTCTCCCGCGGTGGTTTCAGCGGTATCCGATCAACGTCGCAGGACTCGACCAAGGACATCTCTTTGGGCTACTTCAAGGTGAATGGCCGACCCAAGAGCGAGAGTCCAGACTTGCGAGAACGAGGCTGTCGGTTCGTCACGATTCCCGGCGACGGATCATCTGTTACAGTGACGCATCGAATGGACTGGTCTCGGATCTTCAAGTATGAAGACAAACGAACAAAGGAAGACTTGGCACCCGGAGAACGTTTCGAGATCGGACTGGGGAAGGGATTCCTCGGCAGCATGTGGTGGTGCTGGGGCGACTTGGAGACGAATCTGAAGGACAAGAGGCTCCATGTTTGGCATCCTGGTCCGTTTAGAAATGAAAAGCCGGACGAGGACTTCGTGCGAGAGGGGAACTGGATACTTGGCGAAGAGCCAATGCTTCTTGAATGGGTCGTCGATGCGGAAGATGGGCGGGCACTATTTGAGATCGTCGATTAATGTGACTCCTTGACATTCCGTATGTGACAACTCTATAGTTTGCCTGACTCGCTTTTCTCCATTCCGCTCATGTGGGCTCTGGACAGATATTATTCGTGGCGAGACGAAGTTATGTAGGGTAGAGTCACAATACTTTCTATTCCGCGTAGTCTTGAAGCGGGCTATTAGGGTAGCATCATCATAAGCCACTTCATTTCTCATCTCGACCGTGCTGGTTGCGGAAAAAGTTAAGCATTACCTGAATGAACTTCTCGACATCTTGCTCGATGCCTTTTTTCTTCTTCTCAGTAATCCTGGTATATGCAGGTCTCGTTGCTTTCTTGAAGCACGACTGAAATTACTCCTTTCTGCGACGCCGTTGAAAAGATCCTCGCTGCCCGAGTAAGCGCATGGATTTCTCTCTCTTGGAAAAGCTGCATCAAATTAGCTATGAGTTCTAAATCGAGTTCTCAGCACGCTGCTACCCATATCCATTTGCAAAAAATGTGCCAGCCGAACCAGGGCTCAGGGAAGAGAGTCGCGTTGCTATCATCTCGATTGAGTAATATTTCCTAATCTCAAACCTGAAGTACCCCAGCTCATTAGTAAGTAAGCAGTGTCCACGTACTGTCGCAATGTTTTTGAGAAACAAATTTATATGAAGCCTATCTAAGATTCATGAAGTTTTCAAAGATTGAGATAACTACTTTTGGTATCTTTTATATAGTTCTATTAAAGTACTGAAAGGGTTTGAGCAACCTCAGCTTGGCTTAGGTATTTGTTGACCTATTGAAGAGGTCTGCTTAGAACTACCAAGGATGGTTTAGCGTCTTCGTCGAAGCTCTGCACAACAATCTTTTCCACTAATAAGCGTCGAACCTCCTACAAAGTACAAAGTACCTTTCCGGAATCAGGTTTCGGAATCCCCACTTCTGCATTGACCTGGTAGGGTACTTCGTACCTGAGTACCTACCACCACCTACCTGTGGCCAGCACAGCCGGCACATGTGTTTGGAGGTCGCACCACACGGGCTGTGCTCTGCCGCTTTTAGCTCGAACCTAGCTTTAGTCACGTGACTCGAAGAGTAGGCAAGAAGTACCTAACCTGGTAGTGAATTAAGCCTTGGGCAAGGGCGGCAGTCATGTAACTCAAAGCTAAGCCATTTTCGGGTACCTGATTGGATGCATGTGGGCAGGCAGGTACTTGGGTACTTTGTAAAGCAAGTCGGGAACCTTTTCTGCCCAGACCAGACCAACCTTGTTGCCAGCTTTTTCCATCCCTCGCCTCGCCCTGCCTCGTCTCTGACTAGCCCATATAATATATCCTTCCCACAAACTCCCAGGCTCCTCCCTCTTTCAACCTGCACAATTGATCCGCGCAAATCGCCAGCCACTCGCATTGGCTTGTGATTGCATACCCAAGGCAAACCACTTGTCTCTTGTCTCCTTCTCTTTCCTTATTGTCTTTTCTTTTCCTTGGAGCTTGGAGGTAGAGCCGCAGAGAAACGACGAAAGTGGCATACGATCGATACGCAGACAAGCAAAGCAGATTGGAGAGCAGCTTTGCGGGATACGTGAATCAGTAACTCTACTCTCACCTCGCCAGCATCGCCAAGGAGCCTCAACCCTCTTCTTACTCTGTCTGCCTTCCTTGATGCTCCATCACCTTGGCCTTAGGCAGTTGTCCGCGCTATTGAACATTGCCCATTGATGCAACAGGAACCGCTCTCCGGCTCAAGTACCAGTGCCAGATCAAGTGCCAGAACCAGTTCCAGATCCAGAATCAGAATCAGAATCAAATTCAGTACCATTACCCGTACCAGTATATTGCGAGTACGCTACGTCCACTCACCTGCACTGACTTGGTAGTTGATCATCATCTTTGAAACCTATCGTGGTCGCTTTGTGGTTGCTTGGTGCATCTGCGTGATCTGCAAAATCCCTCTCTTCATCTTCGTCCAGCCTTAGCTTTGCGAGTCGCCCTCCGCCTCGGGCCTCTCTCTCTGCCTTTGTCGACCTGGTTCTCTCATCTTTTGTCATCTGCTACACAGCAAGGTATCCGTCACACAAAGGTAGCGCAGCGTCTATATCTTCCCACGATCCTCTACTCCCGTCCCCGACGTGCCTCGTCTCGACAAATTCTACCAACGCGGCGACACAATGGGCGACGTTCCAGACATCAACGCCATTCTGGCTGCTCTAGGTTAGTAGACATGTCTCCTTTTCTTATATCTTGAATCATTCTGTCTCGTATCTAACGTGGTTTCTTTGTTCCAGCTCACCAACGCAATGCGCCCACACCGAATCAGAACCAGCCGCCGCCTCATGCGATGCCTCCTTATCAACCCCAAGTGCCTCCGAGTGCCTATCAGACGATGCCTCCTGCAACCTATCCACCTGCAAACTATCCCTTGCCGCAGCCTTCGGCGAGTGGAAACTTTGACTTGAGCGCTATTAGACCTGTCACCTCTGGTACTGTCGGTTTTGCCGATGCTGTTGCTCGGGCCAAGGCCTATGCGGCCGAGAAAGGCCTGACCTCGTATGAACGGCCACCGCCGGCTGCGTATCCGTCACATGATGCCCGTGTTACCGATGTCAGAAATTATAGAGCACGCTCTCGTTCACCGTCGCGTCGTGATGCATATCGTGACAATTTCAACCCATACAGAGATGAACGGCGTGATGATCGTGGTACCCATGCTCGTGATTATGGCCGCGATCGTTCTGTGTCGCCGGGCCCGAATCGGGGCCGGCCTTCTGGCACCTTCTCACCTCGTGGAGGTGGGCGTGACCGACCTGTTGATGACAATGACGAGATGATCAACATTGAATCTAGCCTTGTGGGCCTAATTATAGGAAGACAAGGTGAAAATTTGAGACGCGTTGAAGCTGAGACACAATGCAGAGTACAATTCATCTCTCCTTCAGGCGAGCCAGGACCGTACCGTCAATGCAAAATCACAGGTCCTCGTGCTAGACGTGCTGAAGCCAAAGCTGCGATCAATAGAATAATTGAGGATAGTGGAATGGGTGCTATTGCTCGTGCTGGCCTCGACCCGTCTCAGAAAGCCGGCCGGGCCCCCAGCGCCACTGCTTCCAGTGCTGGTACCGGTGCTGGTGCCGGTGCTGGTGCCAGTGCTGGTGCCGGTGCCGGCCCCGCCACGCTACGCGACGGAGAAGACTGTGTGCAAATTATGGTTCCTGATCGTACGGTTGGCCTCATTATTGGCCGTGGCGGGGAGACTATTAGAGATCTCCAAGAACGCAGTGGCTGCCATATCAACATTGTCGGTGAATCTAAGAGCGTGAATGGTCTTCGTCCCGTCAACCTCATCGGACCCCACCATGCAGCTGCCCAAGCCAAGGAACTGATCCTGGAAATCGTTGATAGTGACACGCGCAATGGCAACAACGCCGATTCCACCAAGCCAGCCCGCCTGCCTAAGAATGACAACTATAGTCGCGATGGTGCGCAGGGTGGTAATGACAAGATAAATGACTCTATCTACGTGCCTTCTGAGGCGGTTGGTATGATTATCGGCAAGGGAGGCGAGACAATTCGTGAGATGCAGAACTCAACAGGCTGCAAGATTAATGTCTCGCAGTCTTCAGGACCTGGCGAAGTAGAACGTGAAATCGGCTTGGTTGGTTCTCAAGACGCAATCAACAGAGCCAAGCGGGCAATCGAAGATAAGGTCGAGGCAGTGGTGAGTTTTCCTGGGAAGACATCATACTTCTCATCATACTTCTCTTTATTAACAGACGGACAGCGACAAAAGAATAGCGGAGGACCCGGCGGTGCCGGTGGCCGTGGCGGGCGCAACCAGAACCGCCGCGACTGGGACAACCCCAACAACTACGCCTCTCATGGCTCCAATAATCAGCCTGCCACGACAGATCCGCAGAACCCTGCACCTGCCAATGGCGCTGCTGATCCGTATGCTATGTGTAAGTCCACACTCAGCCGTGAACCCTCAGATATTAGACTAAACAGCGTGTTAGATGGCGGCTACCAAGCGTACCTAACTCTCTGGTATCAAGCTATTGCCCAACAGTCAGGCACGGGCCAACCAGCCGGTGAGATGCCAAAGCCCCCAGGGGCCTGATGCATGCGAGCGTATAGTACCTGCTAAGCGCATTTGGATTGGCCGGCGTGCCTCGTGCAACTCGCTCTGTGATGTTGCTTCGATCTCCTCGGACGCTTTTATACGCCTGATGCCGACACAGAAAAAGTTGTGCTTGACATGGTGATGTTTATTACTTTCCACCACTTCTCTCTTCTGATGCACTATATTTGATAGGCTGTTCTTTCTGAAGGGTACTTTCGATATGTAGGGGGGCATGGGGTGATGTTTTTACGAGTCCATACGTCCTTTGGTCTTTACCTCTGGTGAATCGGTATGCAAGGGCTTTTCTCCGTTGAAATTCCGGACCAAACATCAGGTTCTGATGGAAGGTCCCTATGGTGTGTTATATTCGGTTGTTCGTTCCGAGGCACAGTTTCATTCGCCCAAGCTCCTGCAGCTGTCGGACTATCTCACAAGACTAGGATTCAGTGGAAACAACCCGGTTGTTCATCTTAACTACTGGCATTTCTGGTTGTGTGGTAGAAACCTTGAAGGTATCACCTATAGCCGCACGAGACCATGAACTGAGGGTTAATCGGAATGGGTGCGGGTCGCAGCTAGGGGACCACCGGCGTTCAGGAATCTACCCAAAAACGACATTGTTAGCCCCTTTCCATGCAGTACTTCCTCTGGTTTTTTTAAGTCTGCCGTTGCCATGGGGCTTCGAATGGGCACTACGTGTTTCGCAACACGATAGACATTTGGCGCAGAGCTCAAAGAAAAGACATGATGGGTAGGAATAGTTCATCTCTGGAGAAATTGTATAGTAGGCTTAGGAGACATGAATGGACAATGGACTGATTCTATTATATATTTTCCGAAACGCTCGACTTTGTCTTGCTTTGCGTATGTGTGTTGAACTGTAGCGCATTACTCGACTTGACGTGAAAACGCAAGTGCTATATAAGGTAAGTAGGGTATGTATGGATTGATTATTCGTTTGTGCAGCCGGGGTCCGCGGACGTTTTTGCATTTGGTCTGTCTAAACCGACAGATCGTCGCCCCAGACCTCCTTCGCAATATCCACCTCAAGCCGAAGCTTCGCCCACTGCTCCTCCTCGGTGAGGTCGTTCCCCTCGGACGTCGAGCTGAAGCCGCACTGGTGGCTCAGGCACAGCTGGTCGAGACCCCTGGGGCAGAAGGTGGCGGCCTCGCGCAGGCGGCTGACGATCTCGGCGCGGTCGTCGAGGGCGGCCCTCTTACTAGTCAGGACGCCGAGGACGACGATCTTGTGCGGCGGGAGGTGGCGCAGCGGCGAGAAGTCGCCGGAGCGCGCGTCGTCGTACTCGAGGAAGTAGGCGTCGACGTCGAGCTCCTTGAACAGGACCTCGGCGACGGGCTCGTAGCCGCCCTGCGCGAACCACTGCGACCGGTGGTTGCCGCGGCAGAGGTGGATGCCGACGGTCATGTCGGAGGGCCTGCGGGAGATGGCGGCGTTGACTACAACAAAATGAGTCAGTAATTTCCTCTTTTGAGCAGCTCCAGTGCCCCCCGAAACATATACTCCCGAGACAGTTTCGGGAGCTCTCATGCTACTACAACGGGAAGAAAAATGACTCTTAATGTTACTCACTGAGCGAAGCGTACTGCCGCGCCAGCTCGTTGGCGTCGCCGTGGCGCTCCTCGGCCTCGGCGCGCATCTTGGGGTCGCAGAGGTAGGCGAGGTTGGTGTCGTCGAGCTGCACGAAGCGGCACCCCGCGGCATAGAGGTCGGCGAGCTCCTCCTGGAACACGCGCGCGAGGTCCGCGAAGAAGGGTTCCATCGTCGGATAGGCGGCCTCGTCGATGGTGTCGCGGCTGTTGCGGAAATGGATCATGGTCGGCGAGGGGATGCATACCTTCGTCGTCGCCCTGCCCTCGTCGATGTGCGACTCGAGGAAGCGGAAGTCGTCGACCTGGATGGGTGCCGGGTGGCCCAGCTCGCCGACGACGACGAGCCGAGGCGGCATGGTCCCGCCCACGCTGACGTTGGTCGACTGCATGGCGCCCCGCTGCTCGACGCCCGAGAGGTGCTTCAGGAAGTCCACGTGGAACCAGCGCCGGCGGAATTCGCCATCCGTCACGGCGCGCAGGCCGACGGCCTGCTGCTTCCGCACCACGTCCGCGATGTACCCGTCCTCCAGCTCCCGGAGCTGCGCGGGCGTGATCTTGCCCGCCTCCGCGTCTTCGCGGGCCGCGAGCAGGTCCTTGGGACGCAGGAGGGAGCCCACCTGGTCGGCGCGATAGACGCCGGTCGGGAGAGGCATGGTGATATCGTGAGGGGGGGGGAGGGGGGGATCAAAAGGGAGGTTTGGTGGAAAGGGGGGAGGATGGGATATGACGAAAAGATGATATTATATTTTTCACATTCTTCTACAACGGGGAACACTCACAGGCCGACATGAATATATATATATATATATATATGTAGTAAGTACACAAAGAACTGGAATGAAACGATGATGGAAAAGAGAAAAAGGAGCTATAGATTATAAATAAGCCCCCTCTCCCCGACGTGATGACTACTGACTTAACTTAGCCATGACTTCACTACTTAGCCACGACGCGGACTTGACTTCCCTTTTCTGCTACGAGAAGGTAGGTAAGAAAACGAGGCGGCCTTTTTCGCGAATCCATCCCGCGCTTCAGCGGCGCGACTACCGCATAGTATCGAATCGCATGGCTTTGCGCCGGTGTCCGGAGACGCGGCAAGGCGACCTTGGATGCGCCCACCGAGTGGCCAAGTGGGGGAGCGGGCTAGGAGGAGGAGGAGGAGGGAGGAGGAGGGAGGAGGAGGAGGGGTGGAGGAGGGAGATGGCAAAATTCCTAGCCAAGAAATCTAGGGACTTTGGAGGAGGATGAATAGTAGGTAGAAAGAGAGGAGGATGGAGAGGAAGAGAGGGAGAGATGGAGTAGGCTAAGCCCGGACCGAATACCTGCCGACCTGCCTACCTGAAAGCTGGAAGCCCGACCACCTATGGTAAGCGGGCCACTGGTTCGTCCCGCTACATACTTTACCTAACGCTGTTCTCTTTTCAAGACCTCGAACACTGTCTTCGATGACGGCGCAATGGGAACTGACATTTTGCATGGTCGCTTGCTGTTTTTTGCCCTACCCTACTACCCTGCCTAACCTCTCTAGTAGCGTACCTAGTGTAAGACAAATAATTTCTCGAAGCAGTCATCGAAGAGGTCCCCATCTCATGGAACCTCCGCCTAGATCGGCCAATAGATCGGCCCTGCTGGTGGGCGAAAGGGCTGCGATTCTCTACTGCCGAGCCGATCTGAATCCCGGTGCGGAGAGGGTCTGCCCCGGATCCTCTTTGACCCCCCCCTCCTCTTCTCGCGGATCGTCCAATGGAAGTCGTTTGGCTCGGAAGAGTAGATAGTAATTACTGTAAGAGGCGCGTAAACTGCCATACGTAAGTACTTGTTTATCTAGATCTAATAGGTAGGTGGTGCAAGGCAGCGTTCTCTACCTTACTTGTACTGCATGGATGATGGTGTAGTATAATATCTAGCCTAACCTAGTCGTTACCTGCCAATTGGGTCTGATAATACTAAAAACTGCACCTAAGTAAGTACAGTAGTCTCGGTTAGATATTTGCTTTTCGATAGACAGATGATGTTAGTTTATCTTAGCTTCATGTCCTCATTTCGGCCTTTCTCTGGTCCATATCTCCAAGTCATCGAAAGGATTTCTTTGCTGACTTGGATGTGAGAAATATATGAGGCAGGCCTGCAATTGAGCCGCAGTCACAAGTTGGGATGAAACATTTGGAAGTGTGAATGGTTGGACTCTTACTTTGTGCTTCGCAGTACGGAATAGGTACATGTAGATAGAAAGTCCCCCCCCCCGGTCTCTACTCGGTTACAGCAATATCCTACAATAGTTGCAATCCTTCCGCTTTACAGATTCACACCGGTATATGCAAAAAGGAGACAACGCCCCCCCGTCGCACCCCTGTCTCGTCTGAGGTCGACGCAATGTTCCACGCCAGAGCCAAAGCATCTCGCAGCCTACCTCCTGGAGCTGAAATTTACTATCATTGTCCCACCAAGTACACAGCGGTTCTATACCAACGGTCCTGGATCCGAAATCATATATCCGGACTGGCGTGATCTCCTGCTAAGAAGGGCTTTCGTGACCGATACATCATCTCATACACCTACCTGGCTCAGGCTCTCTGCTTCGTCGTCGTCTTTCTGTCCATCGGCCCCCCGTCTACTGCCGACGCTTCCGTCTCCCATCCCCTCCGGGACAATACGATATAGCAGTACACGAACGATAGCCGAGGCCGGTCATCATGGCCAACCCAAATCAGCTATATCTGCTAGCGGACCATATCAAGCTATCGCTGCTCGAGCGACAACGAGCGCAGAGTCTCGACATCACTGGCGACTCGAACGACGGGCACATATCGAGGTCACTAGAACAATTCAAGGACGGGTTAGTGGTGCTGGAGAACGAGCTGAAGAGATTGCAAGACGCTGGAGATGAAGAGTAAGCAACCCCTGTCCTGGCAACTTCGTCACGCCTCACTCGGTGTGTGGTGCATTCTTGCCCGGTCTGGTCGCGATGGAAAACCCCCCCAGAGAGACAACAGACGACAGACATCCCACTGACATCGTCGTTAGTGGCGCCCTGGACATCTCGGACTCTCTTCCCGGCCTAAAGAAGCAATATGGCGACCTCACCTCACAGTTCCACGGCTTCTCCTCACCGTCCACCACCGACACGCTGACGCACCCGAACGACCCATCTCTGAGCGCCGATTTCGAGCACGCGACGCAGAAGCCTTCGGCATCAAACGCGAACAGCAGTCTGCGGCCCAAGAACGCCCGCGCCGCGTCGAAGACGGTGCGCTTCTCAGACAACCCATCGATCGGCGCGCTGCCGAGCCCGGACCTCGAGGCGCAGCTCTTCGGCAGCCGATACCGCGACAACCCGG
This sequence comes from Nemania sp. NC0429, assembly GCA_022578495.1. Taxonomy (NCBI): domain Eukaryota; kingdom Fungi; phylum Ascomycota; class Sordariomycetes; order Xylariales; family Xylariaceae; genus Nemania; species Nemania sp. NC0429. The sequence continues at coordinate 97,080 of MU392265.1, read as the reverse complement.
ACGACGGCACCATGGGCTACCGGGACGAGGCGAGCGCCATGAGCAACGTGCAGATCCACGAGTACCACCAGCGGGTGCTGGAGCAGCAGGACGAGCAGCTCGACCGCCTGGGCGCCAGCATCGCGCGCCAGCGCGAGCTGAGCATGCAGATCGGCGACGAGCTCGACGACCAGGTCGCCATGCTCGACGACGTCGACGTCGCCGTCGACCGCCACCAGAGCCGCCTCGACCGCGCCAGGCGCCAGGTCACCCGCATCACGCGCGCCGCCGGCGAGAGCAAGCAGATGATCGCCATCATCATCCTCATCATCGTCCTGGTCCTGCTGATCGCCATCCTGAAATAAAAGAGCCAGCTAGCGGGCCCGCCCAACAAAAACCAAATAAGCGGCGTTGCATTTTCTGGTTTTCGAAGTCACTCGCTTCGCTTCGCTCGAGCGGGTCATCATCACGAATTTAATTACCCGGTTCTCCGGCCCATATCTGTATCTGTCTGTCTGGATGGAACGGAACGGAACGGAACGCGAACAATAAAGTGTATAAGATGAAAGCAGGAGAAACATAGGAAGGGAAGGGACAGAATCAGGTTTTGCATTTGGCACGGCGTTTACTGGTAGAATCTTTTTTGCCCTCATTGTCATGGGGCAGATGGCGAAGCGCCGCGGTGGTTTTTTTTTATATTCATTTATTTACACAGTCACATTTTTCTTTTCCTTTCCCTTTTTCCCCGGATTTCCAAGTCTCCTGGATTTTCTGCTTGGCCGTGTATATACATAGGAAACCATAGGAACCACTCGGTATTTTTCATTTGTACAAGAAGAGATCAGCCTCAACATTTGTACATCGGCTGGGGTCCCGTGTTCGGGCTTTCATCTATCCGTACTAATGGCGATCACTCTATTTACCTAGATATATAGGTAGCAGGTCTGCGTTCACAATAACATGCATCCATACTCTGGTTTGAATGCACGAACACGGCGCCGATAGAGCCAGTATCAACCAATCAATCAATGCTTTCGATTTCAGTCTCACAATCAATCGTACAACCGGACGCCATAATGGATAAGCTGCTTGTTGCAGTTTTGTCTGGGCACATCTGCCTTCCAGATGAATTTGCCACCAATCGAGACTGGAAATGTGTTCTCGCCCTGCCCATAACACATGATATGATATCATTCTCCAGCTTCATTTCCCCCTTCGAGTCTATGAAATTTCCTCATAGCCCACTCTCGCCCGACGGCAAAATGGATAGGGGAAAGCTTTCAAAGGAACCCAACACTCAAACCCGGTCTCGTTCTTGCCCACAAATGTCCTCGCCTACTCATCTATCTCTACCCTCTTCAAAGCCCATCGCGCATACTCGTGCCCGTCTTGGACGTCTCCTCGGCCGTGGCCTTTGTGCGGTTCTGCAGCGAAGAGAAGTCCTCGCTCTTCCCCCCGCTCTGGCTGGCGGCCCGGTCCGCCTTGACGGCCTCCTCGCTGTCGGACGCCAGCTCCGGCTTCCAGTGGCCCTTGCCCGACTTCTGCTTCGAGAGCCCGTCCTGCTTGTGCTTCTCGGGGTCGTAGCCTTCGCCTGTTTGGTTGTGAGAAAACGGGGGTATTTATTAGCTAATGAATTTCTTTATTTCCCCTTCATTTCTCCCATTCGAATCACAAATGAAGAATGAGACATTGCATGTTCGTGGTGGCTACATTTTGTCGATAAAGAGAGAGATAGAGAGAGAGAGAGAGAGAGAGAGAGAGAGAGAGGAGAGGAGGGATAAGATGAGGCGTAGGGAAAAACTCACCCATGCTCTCCTTGTGCTTCAGTGCCAGTGTGCTGCTGCTGAAGCCGCGCTGGGACATCGCCAAAACGGGTTGCCGACTTGCTGCTGCTGCTGCTGCGCGAGCGGCTGGGCGGAGGGTTGTAGAGAGCATTCGTGACGCCATTGTGGGAATTGTCTCGTTTGGCGTGTATACCGAATTGACCTGTACAGGCGAGTGAAGGACCGATCGTAGTAGGTAAGGTAGATATCGAGAAATGGAAACGGGATTTGTCGTTCGTCGATGGGTTAGCTACAGTACAGCAGCTGGTCTTGAGATGAGATGGGATGAAGACGGATTCTTAATTCTTAGACTGGTGATCGAGGGATTAATGGATGGAATTCAAATTCAAGCCGAGGATAGAATAAGAAAAACAAAAGGATCGGCAGGTGTATACTGGGCGAGGTCTCTTACATGTTTGAGAGCGTCACCTTTTCCTTTCGTCCATGGAAATGACGTCAGCCATATGCAATCAATTAGTTTGGCATTTCCGCATCACCCATTCCATCCCGCCCGGCCCCCATCATCCCCCTCCCTACTCGATCGATGATTGGTCAATCGAGAAGTGCCTGTGGAGAGCTCTCGATGACGCTAAGGCAGCAGCTTTCTTAGTGCATCGCTGTCGGCAGGTACTACGAACAGAACAGCAACGCTCTGAGACTGACTGCCTGAAGCTTTTCATTTTCTGTTTTCATCCAACAGGTACGAGGTCAAGAGGTACCTAACTCCTAGGTTACATACCAGGTAGGCTCGTTTATCCGGGTTTAGAGCCAACGTGCAGATCACAGAGGTAACAAGACCCAATTTTAACTGTCCGTGGTGTAGCTGGGAGATTTATTTCCACTGCTGCTTCGTCTGAAAGAGTCTCAGCCCAAGCTGGGATTGTGATGTGACAGCTGCGAAATTCATCCAGGAATTTACCAAAATGTTAGCATCCGGCTCACCTGATCATGCCTAGCTTTCTCGTCATCTTCAGCTCTACAATAGACAGCGCATCCGCCCCTTCACCCACAACCCGAGCGCACCATCATAGCACATTCAATGGCCATTGCTATTCGGATCATGCATGGGCACGATGTTGAGTGGGAAGATGCAACTGCACGATTGTCGCCGTCCGGCGAAGTGGTGCTTCCAGAACTCGTTAGCCGAGCCTGATGTGCCGATAGATCCAGTCTAAAGGCTTATCGGTTATATACTGCGAAAGACGACGATATCTCATTCAGGCCATTTCTGGTGTTTGACTTAGGGCTCCATTACACTCACCATGACACTGTTGCAGTCGACCTACCGATCTAGCACTCCAGGACTTATGACTTCTTCACACCGCAACGGATCATCCTCATGAGTATAGGAGCCTTTAGGCTCGTGATGTTCTGAGATGTGTTCAGGAAATTTACGAGTTTTAGACTTGGACACTGTTTACTTGGGAGCCCGGAGGAATTTCAGGAAGTCAATGCTGACAGAGCATGAGGAACAGGTGTCAAGACGAGAACAACATCTTTACGTCTAAAAAGCCTATAAGCCCTATAACTAGAATTGGATGTTGAGGCATACATCTTCTGATGCAAGGGCCTGGGTCGTTTAGAGGATAGGCTTGCTCTTTCTCTCCGCGTACATGTGCGCGCGCTTCGGATAACACACAAAGAGGTGCTCTTTAGCAATATTCGATAAAGGGAATATACTATATGTTCCAGTGTCAACAGTCAAATAAACTGGTCAATAATCGGCATGCACAGAAATATAGGTACATGCAAGTCTAGAATATACGGAAAGATGAAAGGTCTAGATGCTTGGAACTACAATGCTCTAATAAAGTATGAGGGAGTCTCGTACGTCGACTACCACTCCAATACCTCGCCAGTATACAGCACAGCCTTGCCGCCGTGCCTCTCTCTTGTGGTAGTCTGCAGCAGCTCCGTGATGCTGTCCACGGTCGGGTCGACAGCCTGCGTCGCCTCCTTCAACCCCCAATTCCTCGCGGCAGTGTTCCCCATTTCGGTCTGCACCCAGCCCGGGTCGATGACGAACGTGTTGAGCCACTCCTCCTCGGCGTTGATGCGGATTCCGTACCAGTAGAGCATGGACTTGGACGCGCCGTACGCGGCGCTCGACACAGGTGGTTGACGTCTATTGTTGTTGCTACTTGTCAGTTATCTGTTCTCTATTTTGTTTCCCTTTTTTGGGGAATACTAGGGGAGCTGTTGGAGAGGAGGTATAAAAGAAAATAGCAAGACTGACCCCAACGCTCCAGCCCCAGATCCCATAATCGCAAACACGGGCTTCTTGCTAGGCGACGCCTGCAGCAGGTCGCGGGTGGCCTGGAACAAGGAGATGACGCTCAGGACGTTGATCTCGACGTGCTCAACGATGTCGGCGCGGCGGACCTCGCGGGCGGCCGGGTAGATCTTGGCGATGCCGGCGTTGGCCACCACGATGTCGAGGTGCGATACGCCGTGCTTCTCGCGCAGCTCCTGCGCGATGAGGAAGGGGCTCGCCTCGGACTGGGCGTCGTACGCCGTCACGATCAAGGAGCTGCCCTGCCCCTTCGGGAGGTCGCGGAGAGAGAGGGAGGTCTCGTGTGAGGGGTCGCGGTTTGCGGCTATGACAGTCTAGAGGAACGCTTGCTGTTAGCTTTTTGGGCAATTGGGTCGGAGGAGGAGGAGATCCTCGAGGGGCCTCACGTGGTTCTCGAGAGCGAGGAATCGTTGCACGATGCCCCGGCCTAGGCCGCGTTCTTTGTTTGCGCCGGTGACGAGGACAATGGTCTGAGGCATGGTGGATAGATTATCTGAATTATAACTTGGATATAATAAACAACTGTATTTGCCGAGGTTCTGAAGTTTTACGAAGGTGATGCTGTTTTGTTTTGGACTGCGTTGTGCTGAACGAGATATGTTTATTTTTCGCGGCTTGTTCTATGCTATATATACTCTCACATCTGTACCCGAGTCTCTGACACGCACACGAGAATCGTGCTTATAAATATACCCGACGAATCGCGCAAAGGGGGATGGGTATGATAGAATCATGACTGCGGTATGATTCAATAAGCCGGATACCCAGAGACAACTGTTCCTCCGCGTTACGTGATTTTCAATTGCGGAGTTGAGGCCCCTTGGCCACCCGACTCGTCACGATTGCGGCCCCACTGCGGTCCGCAACTTTGCGGACTTCTTGTGTTTCGACTGCGGCGCACTAGTAAAACTATGGATCCGTACGCCGCACATTTTCTTGGCATGCTCTGCTTGCTTATGGGATGATAGTTCAATTATTCTTCTTCATTTATTGTTTTAAAAAAATTGACTACTTCGTACTGGCAGACATAGAGTTTCACTGGCCTGTGTTGATTGTGTAGGTTTATTTCCTGAAAAGGATGGAGTGTAGCACTACTGCTCGTAGCAAGCATAATGGCATATTCTATTGCCTATTGATTGCTACTTAATGAAAAAAAAAACTGTACTTGGAGCTCAAGTCATGGAATTTAATCGTCAAGATATCTCGGGGACTCGCATATTACAGCAGCGAAGCGACTTGCCACGGTACTATTATATAAGCAACTGCAGATAGTCAAGTGTCACACTCGATAGGTAACGTTCTACTTCTGCCAGTAGTGTACCGGCATACCGCTGCAGTTCTATTCCGTGACATGACTTGGGCCTTCATTCCGCTCCGCGGCAATACCAAAGGACGACGAAACGTGCCTAAATGGCATCCCGACTGACTGCGGTGGTGCATATCAGACCAAGTCGTTGCAAGATAGAGTGGTGTAGGTACCAATTGGTTGTAAGGATGTTGTTGTCTTGCCCTGCTATGAGAAGCCGCATAAACCTGTCGCTGTACTGGCTTTAGAAGATCGTCGAATTCTACTAGAAACGCAACGGGCGCAGCCCGAGAGACACCTATGAACTACGTGGTGCCCTTGGGATCCGAACGTCGGCGGCGGCGGTCGCGATAGCTCTCCTACGATTTCCGCATAGGTTATAGTTATGTCCTCTATCTATTATCTTTGCGGGTGCCTGCGCAAAAGGCGTGCAAATACCAAGGGGCTGTCGTGGGAATGGTGTGTACCTTTGAAGGTTCGGTCACTTGGCCCAAGCTATAGTATTTCCTCCTCCTACATGAAGAGTTTTAAATTCCCATGTTAAGCCGTCCCTGGGCAGGCTGATTCGTTCGTCTATTTGGCTAGGGTCATTACGTATAGGCTGAGTTTGGCCGATATGGTCATCAGCATCCCTTGACCCCTCTGGTCGGCTGTTTGATTTGGTACCAAAAGTATTTAATTTATTTCTTTGTAAGGGAGGACTGAACTTTGATGGCAAACAGGGGGCATTCTCAGTCACACCCTCAGTCAGAGAAATAAAAGTTCCAGTTCCTGTTCAATCTGTTAAGCTCCTCGTCGCTACATCAGCTGGAAGAGTATGGGAGCCTTGATAGACCGCCATTTGAAAACCGTGCGGGACAGCGTCCACGACTTAAATCATAAGCCTGGACTGTGCAGCAATCGGACTTGGTTTGCCCACGAGCTTCGAATAACCGCCCCGACACTCCACAGGAGCAGGCCTCCCGTAGCCAAAATAGTGTACGTGAATATGTCGTGTGACCGGGCTGTGACGTTTAATGGAAGGGAAGACAATGTGGTTTGATATTAGCGAACGCACTCACGACGACTCAACTGGCCACGGGACAAGGGGCGCTAAAAATGATCTTCGGCCAGCATACATAAGGGCGGCCTGATTTTGTAGCCGCCAGGGCCCTCGGTGGCCAATCAGGCGTCCCCACTGTCTTCATCCCTGTCTGCATGCTGCCAAGACGTATCCGGTGACCAATCGGCAGGCCTGAAGGTGGAAAATACTAAAGGGGTGTAGTTATTACGAACCAATCGGCAGTCACGATCTCCGAGCTAAAGCTTGATTTATCTCGTGGTAGGCAGCGATACAGATACCTACACCACACCGACAAAGTGCTCGTAGTCCTATCGGTCAGAATTCCTGGAGCCACGAGTACCCCAAGTAGCCCAGCCAGTGATCTTCCGATGGCCAAAGATAGGTGCTTAATGCACTCATTCCCTCATAGGTATTATGAGGTACTTACCTAGATCCAATCTTCGTCTTCAGTTACGATTCCCAGCTACTAGGTATCGCGACCCACAAAAGTGCAAGACTCTATGTATGTAAGGTTATGTCTGTTATAACTTAAAGATATAGCATTTGCATACTGCGACCGCGGATAGCTGCAGCGACTGGATGCTCCGTCCTGTTAATGTCTCTCTTTTTCATGCAAGGTACCCGGGCGAGACTTTCTCGCCGTGCCTATTGTATTTACTTACAAACCTCCATAACAACGGATTACCTACCTAACTTTACATGATGATCTCGGCACCAAGTAGGGTGCTTGATGCCGCCGTCAAATGCTACCTAGGTAGAAATAAGATAAAATAAATAATTGCGCGAGCACGGCGCTTAAACATCCGATGGTTCCGATCTGATGCGGCTCTTAGGTACCGACCTAGCCTTGAGCCTACCTACAGGCTACCTTACTTACCTACATGTAGGCAAGGCATGTATCTCTACCCAAAATTACCTACCTGAGATTAGTGTCTCTCAGCTTTATTCACGTGTGCTCCTGCTAAACCCACAGCTCCCTCCCTTCACACCAGTAGACAAAGAAAATCAATTGGCCATGAGCCACTGCGGCGCCTGGCTAACAGCTCCCTAACTTCCGATCCACGTGCTGTAGACTAGTTTCCGTCATTCTCATCCAGTCAACGAACGGTGGACAAAGGAATCAGAGAGAGCAAATCGACTTCCTTGCTTTAAGTGCGACGTATACAAAGGTATTTCTAATGATGCATCAACCGTCTTTGTCGACAGTGGCCTTGAGGGCGGGGGGTTACCACAGTCGAGGACCCCCAGGTCGCCCTTATAATCTATCTGAGGTAACATCATGTTGTTCTATACTCTTTGATCTTTGATCGATGAGTCTTGTTTCCATACACCCTCCATTGTTGGCTTCTTTCGTCGTCTTGCTGTTCTTATTCACTCTTCCCATTCTGGCAATGGACTTATGATATAACTGTTGAATTTCCTTGTTTGCTCTGCTCTGTCGACGCCCATCTCGTCTTTGAGGCTCGATACTTGCTGGTTTCCTTGTCTTCAAGACCCTTCATTGTCTCCTGAGCCGTCCGTGATCGAACAGAGGCGGTTCTGCTTCCTACCTGGCCATATCTACTGCCACTACCAATTTCACCTCTTCACTGGTGTTAGCTTCGACTGCTACAGTCTGAATCTCTCTGAACCGATCTTTTATTTTTCGTCTACTCGTCTGACGACATCGTCTCATACACACTCACACTCACTTGATATTCTATTCTCTTGGGCATAGCCCTGCTTTTATTTACCTTTTTATTTTCTTCTAATCACAGCCATAACCTCCTGCATCTTTGATACATTCGACTCGACAACACTGGCCCCTCACCATGGCCCCTCGTTGGAATGAGAAGGGTGACGTCCCCCAACTGCCCCCATCACTCGACGACAAGGCACAGAATGTATTCGAGATGTTTTCGACGAAGCGCGGCGCTGTAGACGGCGACCTCGCCTCGACTCATTCTCCACCGCCTCAACAGATTACCCCATATCTCGGCCTACGTTCAAGGCTTTCTCAGGTCTGGTTCAACAAATGGACTATTCTCATCCTTTTGGTGCTTGTCCAGTTCCTCCTTACTGTAGGAACCCTCAATGACAACTTGACCCAAGCCAAGACCAAGGCTCTGTCAGCTTGTACGAAAGTCGAGGATGTTGGGAGCGCTTTTGCCTCTATGCCTCACTACCTATCCGTCGGCGTCAACGAATTGACTGCGTCTACCATCACTCACTCAGTCCAGGCCTTGATGGCCGTCCTCGACATGATTCTTACCGGCATCGAGAGCCTGGTCCTCTTTGTCATTGCCTTCATGACTGACACCTACGCGTGTTTGATTTCCATGGTAATCCATGGCGGCCTCAACGCAACAGCGCTCGCTGTGGAGAAGACAACCGACGTCGTAAACGAAGCAATCGATGGCGTTGCCGACGGTATCTCGGGCGCTGCGGAAGGTATACAAAAAGTCATCGACAAGGTCTACAGCGTTGCGGATAAGATTGATAAAGCAAACCCTTTCGACGACATCTTTAAACGCGATGAGATGCTGATGGAGAGAGACATCTTACCTGAGAAGCCCGACCTCGCAAAGGAGATCGTGGAGAAGATGGATAAGCTAAAGGATTTTAACATCGATAGCAGCAGTTGGGTCAACGGCTTGAATGAACTCAACGACAAAATTCCTACCTTCGACGAGGTGAAAAAGTTCACGGCAGATGCTGTTTCGATACCTTTCGATCTAATTCGAAAAGAACTCGACAAGGCCTACGGAGACTGGAAATTCGACCATGAAGCGTTCCCTGTTGCTCAGAAGGAGGCTCTCTCTTTCTGCTCAGACAACGATGGCCTCACTAAGTTCTTTGAAACATTATTCAAGATTGCGTACAACGCTAAAGTCGCGGCCATCGTCATACTCGTCCTTCTCGCTATTGGCGCATGCTTTCCCATGTACATTTTGGAGAAACGTCGCTGGAGACGGCAGAATGAGCTTGTCGGCCATGCCGTGGATGTCATGGATTACGGATACATGTATTCGTCTCCTCTGATGGCTCGAGCTGGCCTGGCTGCCTCCAGTAAAATTGGCCGCAAAAGTGAGCCGCGGAAGATCGTATCTCGCTGGGTCATTGCGTACGCGACTTCTCTTCCGGCTATGTTTATATTGTCGCTCGCTCTAGCGGGATTCTTTTCTTGTGTCTGGCAAGGCATCCTACTGAAGACAATTGAACACGAGGTTCCCGGTTTAAGTCGGGAAGTCGGCGACTTCGCTGGCGAAGTTGTCACAAAGCTGACTGATGTTTCCCAAAAGTGGTCAGACGACGCGAACGGAGTGCTGCTCTCCTTTAGCCATGAAATCAATGATGATATCCTAGGCAAGGTCACCAACGGTACCGTCGCGGTCAACAATACACTGAACACGTTCTTGAATGAAATCGACAAGGGGCTCACCACGGCCTTCGGCAACACACTATTCAAAGACCTAGTCCAGGAGACCGTCCGTTGCTTGCTGGGGCTCAAGATCGAGTCGGTCCAAAAAGGCCTGACCTGGGTGCATGACCACGCTCATATTGATTTCCCCATGTTTCCCAACAACATCTTTTCCGTCGGCGCAAACAGCTCGATCAAGTCTGATTCCGACCTTTCGAACTTCCTAGCCTCGCCAAGTAGCACCACGTCCAATGAAATAACCGACGCCATCGAGCACGTCACGAACTGGCTGCGAAACCAGATCATCCAACAGGCGCTCATCTCGACTGGCCTGTTGCTCGTGTACATCGTCGTCGTGCTTCTAGCCGTCGTCCGAGCGATGTATCTCTTGATGACTCCCGCAAAGCACACATTCAGTGACCCGACGCCGTCTCCCATCCTCAGCGGCGAGCCGAGCGTTCATCGCCCGTCCGAGCATGATCCTCACGCTTTATAGCTAGAGCCTTAACTGTCTGCCACGAGGGCTTGAATTTCCCATCACGACACGGGCTAAAAGCACCTCTTTAGGTGTACGGGCTTTGTTAAAAGAGAGAATTCCTCTTGAGAGATGGGATATAACCGACTAGACTAGCTTCGCTGCCCTAGACTGGATCTTGGGAGCGAGTGATACATACCCATCCATTATTTATCTCACCCACCTACTTCGGATTTTTTTTTTCGCATGACGGGATTGGCGTTTCAGCGTTTTAGTGGTGGTAATTATTTGAAGTCGAAGGCATGAGGAGAGGGAGAGAGAGAGGCACCGCTAGAAAGCGCCCGTCCATGGCGGCGCTTAGCATCGGTGTCTCAACAAACCCCTTCCCCTTCCCCTTTCCTCTCTTCGACTTATTCTCTTTTGGGGGCGAAAACTGGCGTTCTACGGCATCAATCATAACATAAAGAAAGAGCAGGGATGGCTTACGCCCACAACGATTAAATAGGTCCCTTTCCCCCTTTTTTCCCCTTCTTCTTTCAACTCAATTGCACATACTTGCTTGTTCTTAATACTGGATACCATGGTTCGGAATGGGCTGGTTAGGTTCGCGGGCATGGTACACGCACGCATACTTGACACACATGTTGTAACTACATTTTCTTTATCATAGACGGACTGGCTGACTGACGCCTTGCCTCGGCTCTTACTCCCATATAGCGAGCGACGGTCGTCAGTCTGATGGGACGGATGAGCATTGATCAGGATGAGATACGATACGATAAATAGGTAGACTCAACGACGACAGGTATTTCTAGATTCATCCTTGTAATTACGATGTAGATAGAGCCAGCATTATTTTCCTATACCAAGAGTCCTTACGTGCAGTATATTATGTCCTTATAATTGTATTGAACTGCGGGTACGTGACAGACGGGTCAGACTAGGAGAAACGTCTTGCGTAGTGATGATGATGCCGACGATGATAGATAGCATACTTCATTTATCAATTTTTCTTTGCCCAAGGTCGAAGCGATTTATTATTGCTCGCCCACCTTAATAAGACGGGTGTTTAATCAAGAGAGTCGACAACACGAGGTTATGGGAGATATAAACGCGTACATAGATAGACGTGTGCCATATTCGTGCCCGAGGCGTTATATATCAGAATATCAATGGCGAAAGACTTGGGTATCGCTTTTATATAAGATACAAATAAACAATCAAATGGGCGTATAACAGGTCTCCTAGACTTCCCTATCAAATCAAGCTGGCTCATCGCAAGTAATGATCGACGACCTGCCCAACTCCTGACATTGTCGCGATTTGTCGTCGTTTCGGCACGATCGGGGAGCGGGCGAGACGAGAGAGATCTTCCCATGATACCAACATGGCTGCACAAAGCCACGAGGCTTTGCGGGTAGACGTCGTCTGGCAGAGCAATGAGAACCCGTCCCATCGATGCTGCATTGGCTTGTCGAAGCTGTACTCTCTATCATCAACATCCAGAAATCTGGCGCAAGATTGTCGTGTATAGGAGTGAGACACCCCATTGATCCCCAGCCTCTCTAGATGATCCATACGAGACGGTCAAGTAGCGGGAAGCGTGCAGGGGCCGCGATGATTATCCCCTATTGCTGAATTAGGGCTGGCCAGCCCGGAAGGAGTACTATTTTTCCTGCCTGGCGTCTTGTTTAAGCCGTACGGAGAGCGCTCGTCGCGGGCGATCACCTTGCCACTATAATAGTCAATGGCCAGGCGAGACGGCGCCAGAGACGGCCGTTTCTGTCGTCCTATCTCGCGGTCACGGCAGGGAAGCTTCTGGAGCTCAAGAAGATGCCCTTGACGCTGCGGATCGCGTCTCTCGTCTTCTTGAACTCGTCATCTGGCTCTCCGTTCTGACCGAAGCTGAGCGCGCCGTACACCGAAGAGAAATTCTGGGCCGGCGGGTACGCCAACTTGTCCGTCGTGTCTCGGAGTTCCCCGATCGACGTCCTCAGATCGCCGGTGCCCTCGGCCCTCTGCGTGTGCATAAGCGTCAGCTCGCGAAGCGCCGCGCTGATGGCCGATAACTGGCGCGCTTGGGCGTCAACCGGCTTTTCGCTGCCGCTGCCGTTGGTGGTAGGCGCGGCGCCGATGGTGGAGGGGGGTGGTGACGTCTGCGTGCCGACGTCGCGGTGGAAGAGTTCGGTGGGATCGCTGGTCGTGCTCGCGCCGTCGTCGACGTCCCGGCCCTGGTGATGGTGGTGGGATCGTAGCGGCTTCCCGTTTTTGTAAGGCACCTCGCTCACGACGCCCTCGAGCCTCTCGACTAGCTGCGTGACTTTCCCTCTCACGTGGTGGTAGTAGTCGGAGCGTGCCTCGTTGAGGTCGTCGACCATCGGCCTGATGACCAGGGCGGAAATGCCGTAGAAAAGAGCCCAGACGCCGCCGGAGATGGTGAGGATGTTGGCGAGGCGCGAAGGAGTTATGAGAGGCGGTGGGCGCTGGGGTTTTGTGAGAAATTCGGGATAAGTGATGATCGGCGGTTGACTCCCGGTCGTGGAAGATGCCGCTGCTTCTTTTCCGTCTTCTTCTGCTGCTACTGCTGCTAGTAAGGATGATGTTGATGAAGAGGAGGACGTCTCAGCAGATCTCGAAGCCGGGTCCTTGGTCTGTGGGTGGGCATCTTTGTTGTGGTCTACAGCTTCCGGTGTCGACGATGCCGAAGATTCGGGAGCTGGCTGAGGGGTGGCGCTGTGGTTCTCTTCCTCGGGTTCGTCTAGAAGCTGAGTAATCTGAGAATCGTCGAGGCCTTTGCTTCTCAAGAAGACTCTCTTCTCGCTAGGCGGGGCGGCTTTCACGGTCTCGTCTTCGAGGAATCGGCGGGCGTGCTCAAGAGTCATGTCTTTGGGGTTGGGGGCGCCGTTGGCATCGGCAGCGGCATCGGCATCGGAGGCGGCCTGTTGCCATGCCGGTATATCGGACTTTTTTGAATCATCCATATCGAATATACGATCTGAGATATGATAGAGTAGACTAGACAGAGGCGGCACAGAAGACAAGTCGGGTTTGGGGCCTAGATGGATGTACGAGGTTAGTAAGAAGTATGTACGAATTACGCAGCAGATGATGGAGATCTGACCTGACAGTTGCAGAAGGAGCCTCGGCAAATGCGACCAAAATTTTCGGAGCTCACGTTTTGACAACTCGGAGCACAGCCTAAGCCTAGTTTGGAAGTCCCCCCGCTATAATTAACAGGGCTATTTTACTATAACTAGAATAACTTCCCTATTAACGGCCGTATAATTATATAAGCAGTATGTTATTTTTTACTGAATTTTTCTTTATTTTTTAGTACTAATTATATATTGCTGCAATAATTTGTTAAAAAGTTATCTTAATTATAAATTTAAAAGCAAATGGTAGTATATACATAGGTACATTAAACTACCAAAGTGCTCCACTTCCTGTACAAATTTAGTTCTGATTGGAGCAATCGGTAGATATAGTGGGGGGACTTCCAAAGTAGGCTTAGGCTGTGCTCCGAGTATCAAAACGTGAGCTCCGAAAATTTTGGTCGCGGCAAATGCGAGTGAACATACAAGAGCGCGTCTTTACCTTAAGATCTACGGGTAGGTATCTAACTTGAAATGGTATAAGGGGCCCACATTCACAGCTAACGGAAGCACGACGAAGTACTCGTAACAAAGAGGTACATGTATACACACTGGTACCGACATTCATGTACCTACTGTTGAAGGACAACAGGACTCGCTATATCATCAACAATCTTGAGATGTGTTTGTATTCTTCATTGGAACATGATGTGAAAAGGAGATAGGAATAGATATACGCAATTCCACAAAAGAAAAAATAGTAAGAGGTTGTATGAATATATGCAGATACAAAAGTAGCGACATGTAGGTACCCGTCTGGTCGAAAAGTCACGTGACTTGACCGGGCCGGTACAGTACCTATACTTCGTACCTCCCTCGTCGGGAGTGAGCAAGTTGTATGTAGTGTGTACTGATGCCAGCGTCCATCTATCAAGAACTCACTGTTCGCCGCTCAGGCTGGAAGTGCCCATACCGAAGTACTAATAAAGTAACATTCATCTATATCACCACACCGTTCAACCACCTGAAGCTTATAAATTAGGCTCCCCTGATAGAGGCTTGCCATAAACCAACCTCCGACCGCCGACCGCCAAGAGAGCGAGCATACGCACACAGCTACTGCTGCTGCTGCTCGTCACGACAGCAACGGTACCGTCATCCGCATTCGCCGCCAAGAAGACAAAGTAAGCCATCTCACGCGAAGACGTTTCCGCTCGTACACTAGATGTTCGTGGAAGACTCGTTAAAAAAGTGACCCGCCGGCGTCCGTATAGTACCTAGGCTGTGTAGGCTGTCGCATCGCGTCCCACCGCGTTGCACTGCCAATCGACGGTGGTCTTGCATCTCCAAGAATCCTTCAAGTGCTGGCTGAAGAGAGCAGGGCCCGGATCCAATTGACGAGACTCAGGCTCATTCGCCCCCCACCGACAGAATCGCCAGCCAGCTGTGCCCGAGTTTATTTCGCCCTTTGTTGTAAGTGTCAGTCATCTTCTTGTTGTTCTTGTTTGTTGCCATCGTCACATTCCTCCGTCGAAGTAGATAAGATCCCTCCTGTCGTTAATTCCCCCAACCTGAAAGAGTGAGTGAGTGAGTGAGAGAGTGAGAGAGGAGGGGAGAGGGGAGAAGAACACAATTCAATTCCATTGGAAGGTCTGTTGTCTTTTCTAGGAGAGAGGGGGAGGGGCAGAGGGACAGACAGAAATGGGAGAACGTAGACGAGCCATCGAATTTGGGATGGTTGCGCAAAAGCCAAACCCTAGCCCGAGCTTCCCACCAGCGGCCTTCCATCGCTTTGATTGATTGATGGGCGGATGGGCGGATTGGATGGTCCAGCCAGTCAACCAACGAGCCGCCCTAGCACGGACAATGAAACCTCCCTGCGTGCGGCATGCGGCTGTGCTGATCCCAGCTCGCGCAAGTGTTGCTCTGTGCTCTGCGCTCTGCGGGCTGGCTTGCAGGGTCCATCGCCTTATGTTTATCAATCAATCAATAGCCTTTGCGATAAAAAAAACTCAAGCTCACTAGACCGTCGACTAATCGGCTGGCTGGTTGGCTGGCTGTCTGGCTGTCTGGCTGTCTCTCTGTCTTCCTGCCTGCCCCATCCTGTCCTGTCCTGTCTGTCTCTCTACCCATCCGTGGAGAAAACGACAAGGAGAGAGAGAGAGAAGAGAGAGAGAAAGGAAAAGCGTGTGTGTGGGTGAGCGACCCAAAGAGAGGGATCGAGGAAGGCTGGTTGCTGTGTCGCCAACGAAATCAACGAAACCAAGTGGTCCGGGTTCCTCCAATCCCCATCCAGAATCAGTCGCGACCAAGCCAGGCCAAACCCCCAATCAAGGGGGCATCTAAGCCTAAGCCCTACGGCAACCTACTTACCTCATCGGCCGTTTGCCACGACGGTCGTGTCACGGCCCCTTCCTCTGTCTTCTCCATATTAGGCCGCACGCCGAGCTTATCAAAACCACCACATGCATGTTTCCTTGCGCAGGCACAAGCCACTTTTGAGAAAAGCGCAACGCCAACCTCAACCTCAACCTCGATAAATCATCATCCGCATTGCCACCGTCAGCATCGGCGGCATCACCATCACCACCTGCATCACCACCAGCATCATCACCATCTCTGCATCCTAACCCAATCCAGTAGACTAGTCAAGTCTACCCGCCCGACACCTGCAACCCACTATTTCTTCCATAATTGACTGCACTGCCCATAGCCACCGGCATCTCGCACGTTACGGGATAGTGGTGGTCCAATATGGCGTCTCGCCCTCGTCGCGCTGCTGCCCAACGGGCAAACAAGACAATCACTGACATGGTTGATAGCGATAACCACATTAGCAGTCGGACCGGGAGGATCATGTCGTCGAGAGCTTCGCGCCGATCTGAGGGTAAGAGCGTCGCGGCATCAATCTCCCGCGGCCCTCCCTCCTCGCCCTCAGGTTCTAACCACCATGTTCACTTCACAGTCAAGCTTCCAGCAAGTAAGCTGCGCCAAGCCACCTCCAGTCACTCCACTCAGCCAGCCCGTCAAGCCGCCCGGGAGAGCTTCTCCGGCGGCGAGATCATTGAGGGTAAGAGGAATCGGTCTCAGAAGAAGAGCTACGTCGTCGAGACTAGTGACGATGACGAGGAGGAAGAGGACGATGAGGATGCAGAGGGAGAAGACGACGACATGATGGACGAAGAAGAAGAAGAGGACGAGGACGAGGAGGAAGAGGAAGACGAGGATGCCGAGGGTGAGATCGTCGTCGACGACACCATGGACATGGACGCCGCCGGGGATGATGATGACGAAGGCGAGGAAGATGCCGAAGGTGAAGATGACGACATGGATATGAGTGTCATCCCACCACCTGCTCCCGTCATCAAAGTCTCCAAGCCAACCAGGGTATCTACGAAGATGACTGGCAAAAAAGGCACGAACGGGAACGCCAAGTTGAGCGACGATGACGAAGAGCTCAGCGAACTAGAGAGTGACGCAGACGAAATTCAAGACACCGTCAAAGTCGGCGGGGGCGATGAAGAGGATGCTGAAGGCGAAGATGAAGAGATGGAAGAAGCGGAGCCCGCAGAAGAGGCCGACCTCGGTAGCGACGATGACGGTAGTCGAGCTGAGACGCCCGACTTGACCAAGATGACAAAGCGACAGCGCGCTCGCTTCGAGGAGAACGGAGATGCACTCATGAAACTCTCGGATGGTAAGTCCTACAGGTCGGCAAGATGAGTCCAAGTCAGGACCCTTGTGCTAAGCATTTCACAGAGGTACAAGCCAAGAAGCATTTTACCGCCGAAGAACTATCTATGCGTCGCGCCGAGATGGCTCGTCGTAGACGCAATCTAAGCGATAAACGCAACGAAGAAGTTAAGGTAAGACGCCAATGCTGAACATGCCCTTTACAAAGAACTATTCATTAGTTGTTGAACAATGGGGTTGTGTATTAACACTGCGACTTGCAGATGGAAACTATCAATAAGCTGCTTAAGAAACAAGCTCCTAAAACCAAGGGTAAAGGCCAAGCCGGAATGGAGTCAACGCCAGATGGCGATGCCCAGAAGCCGAGTCCCATCTTCGTGAGATGGGTAAGTAACAAAGACGGGTTCCGCGTTGCTGTGCCCGATGAGATGCTAGACGGCCCAGCTGGTAGAGTCTTTGTGAAGGGCTAAGCTATCAATACCAGCCCACCACATGTTGGCGACATCACAAGACACAATTTCATTTTAGCGCAAGCTGTATAGTTAGATCGAAACGTACCTGTATCATGGACTGCTCGGCGGGTTCTAGGGGATATGAGACGGGTTCGCAAAACAACTAAAAAGAGGCAGGGAGTTTCACGGGCTTGTGATAGTGATAGCAGCATTCAATATTATCATTAATGTATTAAGACTCTAAAAGAGTGGCATTCTGCTTCAAATGGATTCAGTCCTCCTACTCGGATAAGTCGCACATGTTATGGTTCATATAAATACACCACGGTAAACACATTACAGTTCTAGCCCTCCCCCTTTTCGTCGAAGCTTGCTTGGTTTCAGCCTCTTCACAAACTACCACGTACATAGTCAGTCCGCCCTCGACGAGTCCTGAATATGGACCGTTTATGTCCTGAATCAGGAAAGATATCCGTAGGATGGGGGTAGTGCGTGTTGCTGGCGGATAATTAAGGGTCAATATTCCTACATAACTTGATAATAACTCCCGTACTATCAAAACAGCGGGCTTGTTATCTATGACAGTCTACGAACAGGCCGTCAGTCTCAGGAGATCGATGCCTGTTTCGTTCCATCCATGCTAGAATCAGCCAGTGTCCCGTGTTTCTCATGTTTTGCCTTTCTGCCTTTTCACGTGGATTCGTCTGAGGTGGATTACGAGGTGAAGATATCCAAACCTTATGTAGGCGCGTACATTAACTCGATCCTATTGTTATTGTTGACATGATATTAGCTTTTATTGTGTTTACTGATGGGTTGCTCGGGGGCAACACACCGCATTCACTGGGCTGTAGACAATGCACAATGCACAATGTACAGTACACAGTAGGTTGTAGCAGGCTGTAGACGCGTAAATGGTGGTAGTGCGGTCTTCTCGAGGAGAGGTCACCCGGCACCACACGCGCGGCTACTCTATTCTGCCACCCCCCTCCCCCCCTAAAAAATATATCTTTCCTACTCTCACTCCTTTTTCTCGTTCACTTACTTTACCCCATTCACCTACCTTTCCCCAGCTAGCTCTGTTGACACCCAACACAACACAACTTGTCCCACAGCTACCTCTCCTGAGACGAAGTCTTCCAACAGTATCCCTAAGATATCGATCTTGCAACAGATATCTCTGAATATCGCCTCGCAACAGTTATCTCCAGGATATCCACTTCGCAACAGTCATCCCCGGGATACCAACCCCGCAACAGTTATCCTCAGGATATTGATCTCGCAACAGATATCTCTGGGATATCGACCTCGCAACGCTTCACCTGTTCACCGTTAGTGATCGAGTACTTAATCCAACCCCCGCATGCTCACCCACTTACCTCTCTCTCCTTTTCTCGCCTTCTTGCACCCTCTCTCCCCATCCATCAAACCCAGTACAGTGCAGTGCAGTTGCCCACTTCTGATGCTCTGCATGATCCCGCCATATCTCCAGCCACGATAGCTTCACTCTCCATCAGGGAAGTCAGCACTGATAACCAACCAAGCAACGCAGAATCGATACCAACACGAAAGTCGTCATCGCAGACCGTGTCTGAGATCCGATTCCATCGACAAGAAGGAAGACTAAGCTTCCAAAAAAACATACCCTCCAGTTACTTCGAGACTCTCGATAACTACCCTTCTTCGTGTATATCCCCCCTTTCTGCCCCTCTCTTCCCCTCTCCGCCTCCCCCTATCCCGCCCTGTTACTCCATCTCGAAGCAGCCTTGATGGCATCACCTAGACTGACCCTTTCCATCCATGAAGTCGCAATGCCGAGCAAGACAGAATCCAAGGGGCCGGGCCGCCCCTCACAGAAGCGAGAACTCACAGCACACGAACAACGTGCCGCGCTTCGGCTTCAGCGCCGGACAACCTGGCTCACGGACGCCACGGAGAAAGACAAGAAGACGGCCCTCAACATCGCGCTCAGCAAGGTGGGCGGTGGAAAAAAATACTCTTGGCTCCAGAAGGTGCGTTAGATATTTTCGTTATCCGTCATACATCCGAATTACCACTGCTTGACCCATCAGCCTATGAATCCCAGACCTGTCAATACCTCCTTGCCCTTTTGAAAAACAGACTAAGGGGGAGTTTCCACTTACGAAAATCATGGCCCTCGACCTTCCTTTCCTTGACCCCTGAATTCAGGATCAGCAGCAACATCCAAGCAACGATTACACTCCGCACGCACCCCTATCTCTCATTTCACCGGTAAACTCATAACTCGGGCTCGCAAACTGACTCGCCCCTTAACTCATTAGGGCCCCGAGACAGTCGCAGAAACCCTCGGCCAGCAACGGGCCGTAGAACTCGGCATCAAGACCGGCAAGCTCGCAGAGGAGCTCAAGATCGGCGAGTACCGCGACAAGAACGGCCCGCAGCAGCTCGTGGTGCGCTGGGAGGAGCTCCGCGCCGCTGGAATCAACATAACGAGGGAGGAGTTCGAGAAGGAGCTCCGCGAGAACGGCACGCCGGAGGACGAGATCCGGGTGGCCGTGGGTGGGGGATCGGATGCCAATGCAGCTGCTCCCGTGCCTAAGCGTACGGCGGCACCGTCGGCGCCAGCGAAGGGACGCAAGAGAAATACCGCCGCGACCGAGGACATAATTGAAGAAGGAGACGGCGCGGCTTGGAGTTCCGCAAAAGGACGAAAGAGAAAGACTGCCACAGCCGAAGAGGGACTTGAAATGGGAGACGGAGCGGCCTGGAGTACCGCAGCAAATAAGCGTAAGACCAACAACACCGCGTCCGCGCCTATATCTACATCAATAACATCAGTGCCAGGAAAGGGACCGGCGAAGAAGTCCGCGACCGAGGAGGGGGCGGAAACTCAAACAGCCCCGAAACCAGCAGCAAAGGGACGGGGGAAGAAGAGGCCTGCGACAGAGGACGGGGCGGAGGAAGCGGCCCCGAAACCACCAGCGAAGAGGCGTAAGGTCGCAAAACCCGCGCCCACGTCCGCGTCCACGCTTGAGCCTGTACCTGCGTCGGCAGCATCAGCACCAGTACCGGCAAAAGGGCGCGGGAGAAAGAGAGCCGCAGTCACCGAAGACGGAGAGGAAGCGGCCTTGAATCCACCAAAGAAGCGAAAGACCGCCAACACCAAGAAGGCAGCACCAAAATCCGCCAAGTCGCAGCCGACACCCCCTCCATCACGCTCCGCTTCGGCGGGTTCTTCGGCTTCGGCTTCGGGTTCCGGTCGGCCCAATGCCAACATTGAGACATCGACGTTCGCGCCACCCTCTCCCACATTATCCGAGCTCGGTGCCCTGCTGGACGAAGAACAGCGGAATGAGGATGGCAACCATGACGACAACCACAACAATAAAAACGACGACGACGACGACGACAACGGGGCGCTGACATCTGTGCCGCCCTCTCCCACATTATCCGAGCTCGGTGCCCTGCTGGATGAAGAACAGCAGAATGAGCAGAATGAGCAGAATGGAGATGGCCACAAGAACAACGACAACGACGGGGCGCTGACGTCGGCGCCGCCTTCTCCCTCGGTATCCGAGCTCGGTGCCCTACTGGACGAAGAAGAGCAGAATGAGAACCGCGACAACAATAGCAAAAACAACAACGACGAACACAACGGGGCGCTGACATCGGCGCCGCCTTCGCCCTCGGTATCCGAGCTCGGTGCCTTACTGGACGAAGAAGAGCAGAATGAGAACAAAAACAACAACGAACATAACGGGGCGCTAACAGCAGCGCCGCACTCCCCCACGGTATCCGAGCTCGGTGCCCTCCTAGATGAAGAGGAGCAAATTAGCGATGCCGATGACGAGTCCGACGACGACGACGACGACGAGGAAGAGGCACCAGCAGCATTTGCACCAGCTTCCCCCACGTTATCCGAACTTGGTGCCCTGCTAGATGAAGAGTTGGGCGAGGAATGATGGACCAGTTGGGTTCATTGATTGATTACGGTTGTACCATGCAACCTTTTGGCTATTTACAGCTGGCAACGGACGTGCTATATTTGGGTTTATACTTTCGTGGACAGACAGGGTCGGGATGAGAGTTTTTACATGTTACACCATCATGGTCATCGCTGTTGGGTTGAGAGGATCTTGTATCAGCCTCACATACCTACATTTCGTGTAACATTTGGGAGGAGGAGAAATTTGGGGCTTGTATCTACCTACTTAGGGGCAATTGGTGGAATTTGCTCATAGTAGGTAATGAATGATGGCTCATGTCCAGGATCGGCGTTTAGGAGAACACGCGAGAAGGAAGGAGATGCAATTTTTTGTTGAGGAGGCAAGTTACCTGGGTAGGTACTTG
This sequence comes from Nemania sp. NC0429, assembly GCA_022578495.1. Classification (NCBI taxonomy): domain Eukaryota; kingdom Fungi; phylum Ascomycota; class Sordariomycetes; order Xylariales; family Xylariaceae; genus Nemania; species Nemania sp. NC0429. Next base: position 75,169 of record MU392265.1, on the reverse strand, counting down.
CCGACCTACTTGCTTAGTTACTCATGGGGATCAGTCTACCCCCATGCTTTTCCAATACTATTTTTCTCTATTGATATTTTGTGTGGCAGCACTACGTGAGGGCATATTATCTGTATTCATGTAATATCAGTCACCACAGTGATCTCATAATACATGCGTAAGAAAAAGTCAGTATTGTTTCCAACTGGTCTGTAACCATATTTCTTCTACCCTTCACCAGTTGTACTTGTGCTGTGTCCTCATAATAATGACCACCATTGTCAAGTATGCACACAATGCATACAAGTAATTAAATAACCTCCAATGAGCTCAATAGTCATCACAGAGTATTTTCCCCCCCTGTAGTTGCTCAAGGCTGAGAAGGTAACCCAGCTCAGTCAACCCCATTGTCAAACCCACCACAACAACAATAGTTCCCCGCAAGAGCAACTCGGTAAACAGCAGTTGAACCAATTCCAATTCCATGGGCTTTGTTAGCTCTCTCCCCGCAAGTCATTAGCTCTACCGCACAATGCATTGTTGGGATATCTCATGATAGGCTAAACAACGCTAGGTAGTTTACACCCCCCACATGAGAGTTGTTTGCTGTCCTCGGAAGGAAAGAGCGAAGTCGCTAATATCTATGTTTGCATACTTACGCAACACAATGGGACGCAACATGTGTAAGTGGGGCGTGCATCCGAAAGAGAGAGAGTTAATACACACAAGACTGGCTAGGTAACTACAGTGCCATGGTACTGTTGAGTTAGGTGCTCGGCTATCTTCAAGTAATTACATTGTAGACGTGTAGAGCAGCATTACCTGTTACCTACCACGTATGTAATGAGTGAGCCCACAGTCACTCTTTGATAACCAGAATCACACAGAATTCACTAGGTAATCTGTGGCGATCACATTATTACAAGTTAGCCATTATGTTACTTGAGTTACTTACCAGTCATGGGCGTGGCATAGCATAGTGTCAACACTTCAGTAGTGAATTCAGTAACTAACAAGGTACCTATTCATTCACAGGTACATAGTAGGATTGTTATTCTGCTCGTCTTTTATTGATACATGCCTTATCTTGTAAAATTGGGGACCGTTTCTCGGAGGAAGGCACGCCATTCAAGTTGCGCCTATTGTGCAGTTAAGAACAAACCAACACAGGCCCAGGGCGGGGCAACTGAGCAACCCACGTTGGCAATAAAATCCCAACATCTGTTGCCAGTATAAATTTCTCATTGGCGCGTACTCTTTCCCCGATACCTACTAAAGCAGATACGTCCGCATCTTGTTTTTGGGTGCTACCACCTTTTGTTCAGTCTTGGCCCCCAAATTCCCATCACTCACCCATTCTTCTGTGGTTTGCACCAACCCTACCAACCCTGTTCCAGATTCTTTCATCCCTTTCTGTCAAGTATCCAGTCTCTTAACTCTCATTTGGTTGCTGGCCATGGCGGACAGCAAAGAGAAGGGCAAGGAGCCTGTCAGAAAACCTGTCAGAGAACCTGCCGGGGAGCCTGTCAGAGAACCTGCCAGAGAGCCTGCCAGAGAGCCTGTCAGAGAGCCTGTCAGAGAGCCTGTCACGGAGCCTGTCAATGACAGCTTTAACGAGTCTCTCCTCGACCCACGTCTGAGATCAGACCTTGTGCATTCGCGTTTATGTGAGATCCAATTGGCCCCTACACTTTGACTGACAACTGACTCTTGCTGTGGATATAGACCCACTTCCAGGCTCTGTCCCCGATATGCCAATGGAAGGACTCTATACTCGCATAAGAGGGAATGTCGCCGATGAACACATGGATCTCCCTGAGTCCTCGTATAGATCGCTGGACTTTGTCATTACTTCTCCAAGAATCCAGGACGAGAACGAGCGCTATTGGCTTATGGGATTGCAAGCAGGCATTGGACTCGGTATCGATGGCGCAAGAGAAGCTGTTCTGAATGAGATGCAGTGGGAGAACACTGTATTCCACCGGCCAATCCAGACGCGGCCCTCTGACCCCAGCCCTTATCAGATACGAATGGAGATCGGCCAGTCCTGCATGACGGGTTTTAACCGACGCGTTGCATATCGAACTGCAAATCAATTCCTCAGCGTCTGCAACGAGCTCACAGATATAGTTGTCCGGAACGGTCTCACTGCGTGCCTGCCAGGAACTGGATTCTCTATCATGGGAACTTCTATATTCTTCACTAATGAAAGAGTAGCTTGCTGCGTCGATAATGAACAGCTGATCGGCGAGGAACCTGAGGATGGAGTCGCTCAGGCACAGCCTGACCTTGGCATCGGCACCAGCGCTCAAGCTGGGCAGCCGGCTTCGCTTCCAGCATCATTCACGGCGGACGGCACGAGCGTTGCTGGCGTTGACATGACACAGCTTGACGGCGTTGCTGGTATCCTTGCCAACACACTGAAAAGAACGTATGGAATCGGTGGTCCTGAGGTACCGAACCAGCTATATGAGAGTAGAGAGTTTGAGCCCATGCCACAAGCACACCCGCCCGCCCATGTGGCGAATGATGACCAAGCCCCCCAGGTAAGAGATTTGTGAAGTCGCTGCAGAAGCTGAGAAACTACGTTAGCTGACCTGGTTACTAGACTGAACACGAGTGGATCAACCTAGACGAGAGAACAGTCAACGTCAAGCCGAGGGCAGGGCGTAGAGCCAGGCGTACCCCTTTGCCAGGCCTGAGTACTCCGACCCGGAATACTCCAACCCGGAATACTCCAGCCCGATCCCGATCGGCTAAAGGCCGTGGCGTCAAGAAAGCTGGTCGTGGCACCCGTCGTACTTTTGCGGTCCCTCATAACGGGAGAGGTCCGAAGGAGAGCCCTAGTGCGTCTTCTCAACGTAGTGCCTCTCTAGTCGAGACGGAGAGTGGTCGCGCGGTGATCCAGCCCGATCAGCAGGCTAAAAAGAAGAATTGAGGCATCCGAGACCTCCAGCCAAGACACTGCAATTGCGCGAGGGAAGAGCAAGTGTTTGTTTCTGGACAGGGAGTTATGGCTCGGGTCCCATGGATAACGAAGGGTCTTGGTATTGAGATTCCGCATGTGGGATTAGATCCCGCCCTGAGAGGAGTTCACTGGACATTTCTCGATCGTCTTGGGGACATTAGGGCCAACGAGGCGATTGAGAACGCATGGCATACGGCGATGAGGGAGCAATTGTTGATTCTAGGCCTGCCGCCTACGGTTTACCTATCCACCAGCAAAGGATGCAGGAGGATTTGCACATTGTATGAATAAACGGAACGAACACTTTAAGTAGCTAAAGTACAGAAACCCAAAAAAAATATCACTGAAAGTGGTTGCGTGCTAGGGGTGAGCGACTGCAAGTGCTATGATGAAATATCTGTGTATCGTCACCAAATGCGGATGTTGATGTTGTCAACTGACAACTGGGTGAGCTCATATATATCTCACGTGACAATGATAAGATAGGCAACCTCCTATCATGGTACGTACTGTCGTACGTGTACCGCTATTTACCTGCCCACACCAAGGACCTCGTGTACCTTATCTCCATGCATGCAATTCGCCAACACAAATCTCACCCGACGCCGACCGCCGCTGCCCATCACTCGACGACAATGCGATTCAAGGATCGGTCATCTGAGAGCAATTTACTTCAGTAAACACAACGCAACTCAACAATCGAGCCATCTCTGCCACCACACCAGGACATTGAATATTATACCACATGTGTTTCATTAAACACGGCAGCATACAGGAATATACCAATACTACATGATGGCACGAGACAACTACAATAAATCCAAGCCCCAAGACTGGCCCATAATATGGGGTAACTGCCCCCCATACGGCACTAGCGGTACGCTATACCTACCTAGTACTCACTACCATACCTACACTTACCTGTGTAAGGTGTAGTGTAGCCTTGGAGACAGGTATATGTAGGTTTTTGCCCTACAGAATTAGTATGCTCCAGTCCACCTATGGCTAGGCCAACCACCTATGTATTTGTTATACTGGCGAGGCGGTGCCCTAGTGGCAAAATGGCCAACTGATCTTGCTTAACTACCCTGATTTTTCTATTCAAAAACATGATATAGGTATAAACCATAGCTGTTCAAATAGCTAAGATGCAATAATGACCCTTGGAAGAAAAGCATTGTTCTCATGTATTGGCTACTTAATGTCTACATGTACAAATGTGTTCCAGGTACTTAAGGTAAGGTAGGAAGGTCCGTTCCCAAGCCAAGATGTTGCCCTTTCCCAATAGTACCTATTCCCATGCTGGGTAAGGAGATATCCACTTCGGGACTTTGATGTAATACATAGGTACCTAACCTAAGGTTCCGGATAGCGAAAACTCTTTCTTCTTCAGATCCCTGTTCTGGGTGGTACCTACATGTTGCGCGAGGTACTTAACATGTTGCAACTTGTGCTCAGAAAGTGAATTTAGCAGTACTTCAATGCTACTGGAAGTAGTGTGCAAAGATTCATGAAAAATACCGGCGCTGCTAGCACTAAGTACTTCCATACGGTGCCTACCGAGGTTACAGGTATACACGTACGTGTGTCACCTGACCCCCTTACCAGTGTCTTGTGCTTTTTCACTTGACCAATTATTTCCATAACCATTCTCTGCCGTTTTATTTTTGTCTATCATGTCCATCTAGTTGCCCAGCTATCCCGCCCCATCACATTAGGTACCATTTAGCATTGCCAACTGTTGCCCAACTGTCTTCTGGTTCTCCCTTGTTTCTTCAGCTGTTTGAGACCTCTTTCTTTTTGCCCACAAGACGGGACGAACCCCGTCCGGTTCTCCACCCTTAGCCAGCCATAGCCAGCCATAACCTCAAGGGTCTGGGTCAAGCTAGTCCAACTACCTGCAATAGGTACGCCATGTCAACTATTCGTCAAATTGGCATAGTGTGATGCACCTGGTGTGGGTACCTGGATAATGCAAATGCAGGTTTGGGCTTGTCCTTCTCTGTCTTGGCGCCCCAGTCGTTCCTCGGCCATCGTATTGTCACTTACATCTGATCGGGGAATCGCCGACGAAGAAGCCAGCAACTTCATCAAGTTACCTAGGTAGGTAGCTAGGTTAGCTACATGTTAGTGCATGAGAACTCTTCCTAGCCAACCGTAAGCGTCAATTGCACATCTTGCAGCTCTAAATACCTACTCTGTCTAAGAGCTATCTCAGTTGCTTTCTTCCTAGTTGTCTTAGATATCTTGCCGGTATACCGTATCCTAGAGATCTCCAAAGTAGGTATGCAAGACCCGCCAAGCCAAGCCAGAGCCAGCCAAGTATTTCATTTGTTGGCGATACTAAAGGCATCTCCCGCTCCCCCCCTTGTTCCCTATTTGTCAACTCGCGATCAGGTCGCGTGAATCAGCCAAAACCCTAACCTAACTGATGTGACACCTGTTCCCGATCGTGTCCCCCGATCCCGGTGATGTATGCGCTACCTCTCTCACCTACCTCCTGCATACCTATCTGGCCTGTCTCCTTTACCTCCCACTTACACTTTACACTACATGTATAACCTAACCTACATGACTTCCAAATTGCCCGTCCCGCACCAAGCTAACAAGGCACCCCCAGTTGCCATCCAGTCGAGATGGTACCACCAAAGCCGGTAAATGGCGCTCTCATTCCCGCCACCGCCAGTCAGAGTTCTTCCCCGCACCCCACCCAAGAAGGTGGTCGTGTTCACGGTGACCGGGCTATAACAGCTGAGCCAGCTGCTGTTGCTGTTGCTCAGGGTCGACCCCGAGCCCTCGACGACACCAGTGCTGTATCGACGCCACAGATCACCTTGTCCGGGGACCACTCGGCGACAACCCAGAAGATGCTGTTTTCCGACCTCTACAAGTCCACCAAATTGCCCCTCTCGCGATTGCGACACCACCCCCAGCCGCCTGTAACTGTATCCCAAGAGTACGACCCGGACCTCTTCACCAAGGACAAGGCAAAACAGAGAGAAGCAGTCCGGCGCCTTCTGACTGAAAGGATACGTGATGATTGGGTGTTCAGTTGGCCGCCAGCATCAGAGGCGGGGGCTGTGGGGGAATCCGCCTTCAAAGATCCTACCGAACATGTAGAGGACGCTTTAACAACAACCCAGCCTACCGTGGGCAAACTTGGCACTGCAGAGGAAGCTGCTCTGGGTGTTGATGAGGACGGCTATCACTGCGACGATGATGAGGATGCCGCCTCTACATATAGTACTGTCTCTGAAGACCTTGTCCACTTCCGTCCCCGAGATGATTGGCTGTCCGACTTCTCTGATGACGACAACGACGAACCTCCCTCTCCACTGACCTATCGCTTCGAAACCCCAGATGCGGTAGGCTCAACTCTCAAGGCGACTGAGCTGGCTCGCAGCGCAAAACGGAGGAGAGCCATGCGCGCTGAGGCCGAGTGGAATTCTGGGTTGGCCTGTTTTACTGCTCGAAGAGATGCGTGGACGGGTGCCAGGGTCGTCCGCATTCGTCCCAAGCCGGCCGAATCATCCCCAGTCTCACCCACCACGAGAAGATTGTCGTTCTGGCGGCTTTCCAGCTCGTCGTCACCATCGTCACCTACCGAATCGCCTCCCGGCTCGACAGTTGGCACGGCCTCGCTCAGCCCAAGTGGAACTCGTACCTCGGGCGATACGAGTGCTGTATCGTCCGTGGACACAGAGCCTAAGGAGCTCAAGGCCAGACAGGGCTCATCTCAATACCCAGTTCAAACCTTAATACCAATACCACCACCATTACTCCCGGCGGGCAACCCAATGCGCGCCTCCATCACGCCCGCTAGCTACGGCGCTATTTACGACAAGATTACCGTCCACGCTATGACGCCTGGGTGCCCCATTAATCTTGCCGATGTGCTACGTGCTTGCGTTGTCGGCTGGAAACGGGACGGAGAATGGCCCCCGCGAGCAGTCGAACTGCCCCCCGCTATAGTCCCTCGAAAGAAGAAGAGGAAAGAGAGCAACACGGAGAAGAAACCGAGCATCGCGAGACGACTGAGCTTCAACTTTCTCGGGGCAAGACTGAGTGTCAGTAGCGACCCGAATTCGGCGGCGGCGAGTCCAATTACGAAACAAGATGACCCAGGCGCCGTCAGAGGCGTCAAGAAGAGTCTGCAGAGGGTCCTTCTGGGACTCGGCCAGCAAGGCGACTAGAAACGATGTTACGAGAGCATGATTGCACCTACAGGGAAAGAATGTATTATTTCACGAGTGGTAAGGGTAAGGGTAAGACTAAGGGTAAGGGATAGGCTAACAGTGTAAAGGGGACTGACTGATCCATGTATCTGTCTAGTATCTCGTGTCGGCGGGCATCGAGTTTACTACAATTGTTGTTTTACACTACTACGTCTTTGGTAGCATCGAAGGGCATGCATTAAGTAATATATACCCAGCATGGCCGGCGTTCGGGAAACGTTATTGCGTTAGAAACCCCCTTACTACCGCTACCTAACTGCTGGCTGGTATGAGTTATGAGATCATCCGAGTCATAGAAGCAAGCTAAGCTAACCTTTTAATTCATTCGTATTGTATTGAGGCTGTATTGGAGCTTGGTGGGGTCCATTGTAATAGACGGAGTCTACCTACTGAGTCTGTACCTACCGTAGCGGGAATACGTGTACAAAAACAATCATTGTTCTGTATAACAATGATAGTTTCCCAGCACAATGATTGTAAAAGGTATAATGATTGTATAAAAAACAATGATTGAAAGCAGCGAGGCCTCTGATTGGTTAAAAATTTGAAAGTGGGGCCGCCTAGTAAAAAAATGAAAAAAGTCTGGCCCACTCTGCGACGAGACCAGGGATCGAACTGAAGACCTGGTCTCGTAGCAGAGTGGGTGGCCAGACCACTGTACTACAGGATGATATGGACTCCACCCATATTTTAATCTTATATGCCAACGGTTAGATTTAGTGCCAATCATTGTTTTTCAGCCAATCATTGTTACTCCAACAATGATTGTAGCCCAACAATGATTGTTTCCCCACACTATTTCCCGCTATGGTACTTTACCTACTTCGTATACGGTCTTAAAATCTTATTTCTCGGACGTCTGACGTCCCGACCCAGCCGCCAACCCTGGACGCTCGGTATTAGGTAGGCGCGAGTGGTGGGCAGTCCCGCGCTCATTATAAATGGGTTTTATTCTTTTACTAACAGTAAGAAGTATCTATGGTCAGGGATTAGAAAAGAGTTACCCGGTCAAGGCACAATAATTAGGTACGCAGTGATGATCATCGAGCATAACAGAGAACAATCATGACGAAGAAGAAGAAGAACACTTGCTGATTTTTGAAAGAAAACCCTCCTCGGGAATCTGAGGAATCACGTATGACCAAAGCCGGCTAAGCGTGCGGAAACCCGAAATGCTGGTCAGCGCCTCGATCCTACCTACCTACATGTACGTCTTATTATCATCTTAAGCACCTATCAACACTACCTACTTACCAATGTGTTTATGTTCTTAGTCAGCGAACCGTGTTCTCTGAGCCCCCGAATCAGATATCTCCGGACAGGTACTTACATACATGGGTAGGTAGGTACGTAAGCTGTCTTTACGCGAATGCCTTTGGATTGGATGGTAAGAAGTAGGTAGAGAGCAGTGGTACTGAGCTTCCTGTCCTCTGGGTTCACTAGGTACACCGTAACCCCCCCCTCTTCATGTACATGTATCGTTGGTTGATTGGTAGGCAAAACCCGGTAGGTACTTATCTACTGGGATAAGATTTAGTTACGGGATGTGCGATGTTCGAGCAGACGCCGAGGATACACATACACGTACACTGCAGTCTACAGGAACCGACCGCGGAGTCAGTTCCCGCTTCTTCTCCCCCTGGCTTGCTAGGTAGTGTAAGCTATCTGCTATCTCCCTACCAACTTTGCTTGCCTTAGAGTACTTTAATGGTGTCACCTCTAATCTGGTAGCTGCATTTGCGCAGATGCGATGAACTAGGCTCGGGTAAGCTAATCATGCATGGTGGTTGACGTCGGTAGACGTTAAAGTCTGCCGGCGAGTGCGAAGCGAAACGAAACGAAACGAAAGGGCGCTCGTATTTCGTACCTTATGTGGAATCACATGGTCCAGGTTGAGGACGGATGGTTTCAAAGCAACGAAATGAGGCTCTCGCCGGTTGGTCATCAAGGTGAGTAGGTGAGTGTGTGCGTAGATGTGATGTATATAAGAGAGCCCGTCGACATCCGTTCAGGAGGCAATATTCATCGAGTGAGTGAATATATAAAGCACATAGCTAATTATACATCATCACAAATAAGCACGCCTCGCAAAAACCAGGTCGACGGTATTCTTCATCCTCAGAACCCAGCCGACATCTCAAATACCTACCTAGCCTTACGTATCATCGCACACTCGTCGAAACGACAACAACAACGACAACAGCAAAAACGCCTGAAATGGCCGAGTCGATGCGCGCAGTAGTGATATCATCCTTCGGAGGCCCGGAGGTGCTCTCGCACCAGCTCGTCCCGAAACCCGTCCCGGGAGCCGACGAGGTCCTGATCAGGGTGCGGGCCTTCGGCGTCAACCACGCGGAGATGCGTACGTGATTAATATCACTCCATGCTACCTTCCTACCTACCTACCTCCTACTTTGCTCTCTTATTTTCGATATAGACGCCGCGAGCAGACTATACCAGTCCGAGCTTACCTACATATATTGCTACACACATACACTCGTGAGCAAACAACTCTAACAGCATATCATATTCAGACATGCGCAAAGGCGAATGGGACGAATGGAACCCGGTAACGGGCCTAGAGTGCGTCGGCACGATAGAGTCGTACCCGTCCCCTTCCTCGCACGCCAGCGCCGAGCGCCTCCCAATCGGCGGCCGCGTCGCAGCCGTCATGGGCGGGCTAGGCCGCACCCGGCCCGGCGGCTACGGCGAGTACGTGGCCGTGGCCGCGAGCAACGTCATCTCTTTAGATCATCCTTCCTCCTCTAAGTCTAGGTCTAGGCTGTCCTGGGAAGACCTCGCGGCGCTGCCCGAGGTCTACTGCACGGCGTGGTCGTGCCTGTTCACCGTCCTAGAACTGAAGAAGGGCGAGCGGCTCCTCATCCGCGGCGCCACCAGCACCCTCGGGCAGGCGGCGCTGCACCTCGCCGTGGACGCCGGCGCCGTGGTGACGGCCACGACGCGGCGGGCGGAGCGCTTCGCGCAGCTGAGGGACATGGGCGCCGCCGAGGCGGTCAGGGAAGAAGCCGGTCTGCTTCGCGGCTCAGGGGATGATACTGCGCAGAAGCAGGGGTTGTTCGACAAGACGCTCAACCTCATCGGCAACAGCGTGCTCCTCGAGTCCGTGGCCCTGACGCGCGCGGGGGGCCGCATGCTGCAGGCCGGCTGGCTCGGGGGTCTCGCGCCCGTGGCCGACTTCAACCCCATGGTGCAGATGGCGTCCGGCGTCCACTTCAGCCTGTTCCACAGCAAGGTGCTCGGCACGCCCGCGTTCCCGCTGTCGGAAGTCCCGCTGCGCGACATCGTGCGCAAGATCGAGGAGGGCCGGTGGGATGCGCGGCCCGCGAGGATCTTCGAGTACCGCGATATCGTGGACGCGCATCGCGCTCTGGATTCGCATGATGTCGGGGGGAAGATTGTGGTGAGGCATTGATGGTGGGAGATAAGAAAAGAAAGAGCAAAACCAAAAAAGCACCCGTTGAAAAGAATATGTTACCTGCCTAGTTCTCCTGTGAAGCTTCCTGTCCATATAGAACTGGCGATACCTGTATACTACGTTGTTCTTCTCAAATAACTCCTCGGCCTCGGGGTTATCGTTATGCCTGTTCTCAAAGTATTTAGACGCATAAGGGATGAGCAGTCCACTTGAACTAACAAGGTTGGTTGACATGACCAATTCGATCGAACAACCCCCGACGGACGGAGATATCATCTCGCAGCCCAGTGACGCAGACCTACAAAAAGAGAGGCACGGACTCTCCAGCAGTGAACATCGCGAGTAGAACAGGGTGGATGTAATAAAGCGTCCGGGGACCCTAGCAGTGCGAACCCTGTGAAATAATTCTCATTAGGTGACGACAGTAGGTACACTCACCTCGCTATAGGGAAGCAAAGCAATCCTGACTGAGACAAGTCCTGTGAAGGAAGCAGACGAGCCGAGCCATCGACCACTTCCCGTCAAATCAAGGCGGTGGATGGGTAGGTAGAGTCGAAGGACATCAAGACAAACCCCGTCCTCCTCTCTATCGCTGTTTCACCAGCAGCCAGGTATATAGGTATCCGCAAGCACCAACTTATTTTCAGGAGAGTTGGAAATAAATAAGCGAACTCATGCAGTGGTGGGTAGGTATAACTCGATTTAGCAAGTAAGTAACCAACTACTTACTTATCAAGTACTTAAAGTATCGAATGCTATACACCATAACGTATACCACCAATCTAACAGACCTTTCAAATAACCTTCATGCCCTCTAGAATAATCCGACCGCCCGGTCTATCTAGTGTGTTTTCTAAAAGATGAAGATGCATGCTACCTTACCTACCAGGTAAATAGTCCAGGAAACCTTTCCACTCGTGTGTGTGTGTGTATGTGTGTGTGTGTGTGTATGTGTGTGTGTGTGTGTATGTGTGTGTGTGTGTGTATGTGTGTGTGTGTGTGTGTGTGCACGCGTGGTGCTTCAGACGAAGCTAGATCCGGATGAATACACACGTAACATACTGATTTATATGTGCATATATATATGCATACATTGATTGATTCGATCTTGCCTCACCGCCCGCTGCGGACGCGGGCCTGTTCCGAGTCGATGGCCTCGGAGATGACCCCGAAGCCCATGCTCCGCCTGCTCTTGCGCTGCTTGCTGTCGCCGTAGCGCTCGTCGAACTTCCGGATGGCCGTCAGCGTCGCCATGTCCTCCGAGACGCTGGCGCCGATCTCCGTGAGCGCCTTGTCGAAGTGTCGGCGGTTGAGCACCCGCTTCTTCGCCCACGCGTACGGCTCCGGGCCCGTGTGTCTGTCGGACGCCTCGAGCTCCTCCTTCACCGCTGCCATGGCGGCGGCTACGCACATGTTTTTCAGGTCGGAGCCCGAGTACAGCGGGGTGCGCTTGGCGATGTCCTCGATCGACACCGACTCGTCCATCTCTTCGTCTCTGAGCTGGATTCTCAAGATGGCCGCTCGGCCCGCCTCGAGGGGTAGGTCGATCAGTAGTTTGCGAGGAAGGCGTCGGAGGACGGCCTCGTCGAGGTCATACGGACGATTCGTAGCGACCATGATAAAGGCCTTCATCTTGTCCATCCCATCCCACTCACGAAGGAACTGATTGAGCGTCTCCCTCTTGGCCCCACTGTTAGACCCGCTACGAGCTCCGAGCAGGGCATCGGCCTCGTCGATGAAGATGACCGTTGGCTCCATCTTCTTCGCAAGGCTGAAGAGGGCACGCACGTTCTTTTCACTCTCGCCAACGTACTTATTATTGATGGAGGCGGCGCTAACTTCGATCATGTTGGCACCACTCTCCTTGGCCACGGCCTTCGCCAGTAATGTCTTGCCCGTGCCGGGTGGACCATACAAGAGACAGCCCGGGATCCTATCGGTTGCGAGGACGCCGTATGAGAAAGCCTCGGGCCTGATCAGCGAAAGTGTCGTAAGCATCTTGATTGATTCAATCGTCGCCTGAGGAGCATGAATGTCTTTAAACGTCGTTCGCATATCTTGCGCATTCACCATGCCAGACATTAGCCTTTTCTCACGGTTGGCGTCATGGGAATCATCCTTCTGCGTCTCTTGGGCGTGCGGGTCTTGTTTCGAGCCCACGGCGGCTTTCGACTTGTGCGCCGCTGTCTCCCTGATTTTGTCGACGGCTGATATCCTTCTCGCTGCCCTCTCAAAGCAGTTCAAGCTGAACAGCTCAGGGGCGTTCATTGAGCTCAGGCTTAGCATTGTTGTCGCGATTCGATATACTTCCGCTATTGGTAGGACGCTGCCCCAGTACTTGGCAAATTGCTCATTGTTTTCCAACGTATACTCCGTGCTGGCGCAAGCGTCTAGCCTCAGCATCCCCGGCGAGAAAGTGAGCCCATAATCGTCCGAGTCCGTCATGGACCGCAGCATCCTCACGATATTTTCGTCGTTCTCGCGAAGGTAGTCTCTTTTCTCCCATAGACTCAACTGTGCCCCGTAACCTTGGCCTAAGGGACCGTCCGCGTCGCGCCTACTTATATGTATGACCCGGTCGCTCGGTTCTAGAGACCTAAGTGCCTTGTGGTAGGGTTTCGGTGCGTCGTTGGTTGAACAGGAGCCGACGACGACCACCTTGCGGCCTGATAACCAGAGTTCGTCCACAGCTTTCCGGATCTTGCCTAAAATTATAGTACCCGTTTCCTCCATATTGAGGGCATTGAAATCGTTTATGTGGATAATAAGGGGTTTCTGCTCGGCGACGTCCGTATCTGCCGAGTGGATGAGCTCGTCGAGAGCCGCATTTATTTTGATGTCCTGCAAGAGCTCATCGTTTTTTCCACGGCTGCTAGGACTCAGGAGAAGTTCGCTCAAGGAGATCGATTGTCTATTCGTATCCCTTCGCGTCTTGTCGTGGCGCGTCATCAACGTGACTATGTCTACATTTTCATCGTGATCGGCGTTCTCGTGTTCCTCTTCTAGGGATAAGGTCGGCTTGAGTCGTCCGGCATTCTCGGCTGCCTTATAGCCAAGCAATGCAATATCACCTGGACTCCTGGTGACGTCTTGGCCGACATGGCGGCCCACGATATGTGCAATGTCGTGAGCTCGTAGATGGAGAATATCCGCCTCCAATTCTTCCGCAACCTGGCGCATGATACTCTGGGCTACGGAGAATCCCGAGCAGTGCTGCACGTTCACGATGGTGACAGGCCGGCGAATCATGGCGGGCCTGCTATTCTTGGGTGGCTGAATATAGAATTCGGCCCTAAGGTTCGTGACAATCTCATCGACCATACTCGGCTCGAACAATACGGCTGCTGTCAGCGGGATCTTGCCATGAATTAGGGCGTCAGGCATCAGAATTGGGCCCAATCTCTTCTGGAAGATGGTGGGTTGGCGCGTGGGGCGTATCGAGAGATACGAGTCCACCCAGTCCGGCGAGTCTGGTGGTGGCGTGGATGCAAGTACGTTGAAGTATGCTTCATCGCCATCGTAAGCTCTGATTTGTTGCAACACACGCCAATAGATCGAAACGCGCAGGGCGTCCAGTCGTCTTGTGACGGCGCTGACACCGAGTTGCGAATCGAGCATCTCGATGGCGAGCTGGACGGTTTCTTTCTCCCAGCTCACGGAGCTATACAACCGGGAGTTCCGTACCTCAACGAGATCCCACGTAGGGGAACCAGGAGGGAGGCCGCCCCAACCGGGATGACGCGCCGCCCACGAGTCTACATTCAGCCATGTCTTCACCTCGCCGTGGCGGTCGATGGCCAGGTCGAAGAAGGACTTGGGTATTTGCACGGGCGGCAGGTTGGACTTGTGGTTCCGCAGCGCGCGCGCCCGCAGGCCCTGCGTCGGCTTCGTTCGGCCTTGGCTCTCTCCGTTCACGATGGCGGCTGTCTCGCCGAGGAAGTTGTCCTCCGCAGCCCCCGGCACCTCGTTGCCGGCTCCATCTCCGGGCTTGCTGCGCTCGTCGTCGCGGAGACTGCTGCTGTTGCCGTTGCCGTTGCCGTTGCCGCTGCCTCTGCCACTGGTGTTTCCGCCGTCTTCTGTGCCGCGCCTGGGAACGGTCGAGTGGAACGGGCGCGTCGGGTGGACCGCAAGGCGAGCCTGTCGGAGGTTATGTGCCGCGGGTCGAAAGGCACGGAGCCATTGGGTAATCATTCGGAGAATCGACGCTCAAATCGAGCATCCGGCGGCATCGCTTTGGGGGACAGCGCCAAAACGAAGAACAAGAAGAAGAAAACTCGGCCACCTTGCCTCGGTCGGTTTTTGGTAAGTTAAGTAAGGTAAGATGATGTATCTATAACTTTTATATAAGTTGTCGTTTTTGATGACCAATTAAATTCCTACCTACCTAGGTAAGTACTTAAGTATACTTGGTACCTTAGTTTTCCGGGTTGGAGATCGGCCAAGGGTTTTCGCCCGGCGTAAGCGTCTAAAACCCTTGCCCCGCATATGCATCTACTTTTTCGACGTACCAAACTCCCCCTCCTCCATCCAACACACTTAACAAAGTCACTTTACATATACAACTAAAATTCAGTGCGAAAATAGAACTGCTATACCTCTTACTTAAAAAAACCATAAATTCAATGTTTAATCTAAGTATGAAAATAGCTTTTATAATTTTATAATATGACTTGTAATATGAAGTGGTTTGTTGTTTCGCTGGTATGCTATTAGAATCACCGTTTAGTAGTATAATGGTATGTAGATATTCATTCTGCTGGCATCTCTGTCGACAGCGTGTCTAAAAAGGGGTCTCTCTGGGTAGGTACTTTTAGGTAGGTAGGTACATCTCAAACAACGGGTAACGAGAGACTCAACCAAAAACACTACTTCTATCTCATCTAATAAGTAAGATATAAGATAAAAATCCCGTCTCTCTACCCCTTTCCCAGCGCCGTAAATGTCCATGCTTCCACGGTCGTCGTTCGCCAATGCAATGCACCCTGGGCCACCCGGCCTAAAACATAAATTCGTCAAGCAATGCCCCATACGACGCCGTTTTCGTCATCATAACATCGTGCGCGTAGCTCCAAGTCCGGATCTGCTCTCTCAGCATCGCCAATACCTCCCTTCTCTCCCATCTCGGGATCGGCGTCCCCTGTCCCGACTGCGTGGACGACGGCCTCTGCTGTGTCCGAGACGGCGCCTTGACCGTGATGTAGGACTCGTTCGATACCCAGTTGCCACGGATGTCTTGGAGCATGTGATTGGAAAACTGGTCGATCTGCTGTTGGTGGTTCTGCTGTGATATCCATCCGGATTCGGGGATTGCAAGGCCCTCGAAAAGACGCCTGGGCTCAATCATTGGCGTCTCGTCCTCGTCCCGATTCATCGCCAGACTCGAGAGATATCCGTCGGCCGCGCGTGCGAAATTGGTAAGCTCGTCTATTACTGGCGTGAGATCCCGTGCAAACGAACCCTCTGGCTCGTTCATGAGATAGGCCGTGACGGATGGCGAGAGAAAATTCAAGAGTTTAATCATGGCCGTCAAGGACACGACCTCTTCGTTTCGAAGATCGGGCAATACTTTTGCTTGCAGATTTCCGATACCTGCTAGCACCATTATGTGCAGTGCCAGAATGCCCCTCATGATTCCGCCGCCTATCTGTCGGTGGATACATGCTGATGATAGCCGCGCATCCACGGCTTCGACATAGGTATCCAGGAGAACCCAGCCGTGAGAGACTTGAGTGACGGTCTTAATGATAGCGGGGAGCATCGTGCCCATCATAAAATCAAACACCTGTACATGTTCCATGCTCTCTTTCAGGATGTTCACTTCATTCCGAAGCTCTCCGCTCGCGAGAGCAATCTTGAAAGAGGGAAAAAGCAGGTAAAATAGACCGGACACTGCTTTAGTGTCACCCTCTTCGAGCTTAAGCCCCCATGATAGAATCCCTGCTGTCTGGAGCCGTGGATCTTGGCTTGAGGGGGAATATTCCTGACTGATTTGATAGAAGAACGAGTCCACGGGACAGAGATCTTGCGATCGAATAAGACTAATGATTGACCGAACAAACTCGACATAATCCAGGTGCTCGGGTGAATTGAGAACCATTGATTTTAGATCGGCTTTTATCCGATCCATCGTAAAGCGCAAAGCCTTGAAGAAGCCTGCCTGCAAATGGGACTTCTGACTTGTATCGGCCCGAAGCAAAGCTCTCCGCATAGAAACAACAGTGCCTGCAATTCGTAAGCATCTTGCCAATATTTAGTGCCGTAGTAACTATCTTACAGTTGAATAGGTATTTGTTGGAGCGGTAATCGGGTGTGCTCCCAACTTCTATGGCAGCATTTTCGAGATATGCCTCGCCAATTCGCTTGAAGCTCATGGCTAGTCTGTTCTCGTAAGCTAGGCATTCGAGTGGCTTGACCAGTTCGGCCAGGAAAAAGTCTAGCGGCGTCAATCCAAGGTCCTGGGATGCTGTTAGTTATTGTTATTCATAAGGTTGAAGTGAACTGGCTACCTTGAAGTCGGTCACCCCTCGGTCGGCCATTGTGGCTATGAAGAGGGCCACATATTTTCGGCCGGCTGAGGTCCTGGGTCTCGACAGGTCCTGAAAAAGACTATATTTTCCGGCTTGGAAGAATTGCCGGAGGCGCTACAACTGTCAGCGAAGAAAACAAGGATAAGTCGAACGACTCACAGCAAGTCGAGCATGAATTAGACATGCTGCCAATCGACTAGCAAGGGCCACAGCCTGTGTGGCACATAAATCATGATCTCCCACCTGACCGACAACGACGTCCTGAGGCTTCATGTTGACAACACCTCGAACCACAGAGATAAAAGGCACAGCGATCTTGCGCTCAAGTAACTATGGCCAGTCAGCAACTAGACTCGAAGACCTGAATGTCTCAACTTGACTCACCATGATGGCATCTTCTTCGTGCCAGGACTGGCCTGCATGTAGGGGTTCGGTACTCGTAAATGCATCGATTCGTGAGAGGAAGTAGTCGGTGATGTCAAGAACTACTTGTAAAATGCCCCAGTCGGAACTCGCGGATGAGAACGAGAGGCGAGTCAATATCTGTTCTAGCGGATCTGGTAATGGATATCAGTACCACGCCACCGGAGTATAGAGAAAATAAACTTACAATTATTGAGGACGAAGGAAGCGGTGCTGAGGGTCTGACTGTGACGCATTGTGTCGAGGAATGACTTCATTGAGAAATGGAGTAAGTCCATAGCAACTCTTCTGTTCTGACTGATAACCGCATTCTTCTGATACTGAGTGATAGTTTTGCATGCCTCTGCTGACATCCCTAAGAGTTGCTGATCGACCTCGGTTTCCACAGAGAGGAATTGCTCAAGCACCTGCTGAGAAATGTTTTTTTGCCAGTCAGCGAGTGGCTTGTATGCGGATATGTCTTGGGAGGACGCGACGACAAACTTCGATAGCCTACTCCAGGTGCGCAGGCTAATCAAACATGCCTCTTTATGAGAACTCCCGAGATTGACGAGGCCTTCAATACTCTGAGTAGATGGTCTCATGTCTGGGGGGGCTGCCCAGTAAAGAGTGCAGAGAAGATCATGGTGGTTTCGGAGTGCAGCGATATCAGCCTCGTGAGTTTCCATCATTTTATCGTGTTGTCGGCTGTGGTTGGGTAGAAGACGAGCCACTAGGTTCTTGATCTCCTTCATCATCCCAACTTTCTTGAGTCGCTTGATAGACATCGCAATAAGCTTTAGGTAAATATGGAAACATCTGTCCCCCGGCGAAGTGGCAAGTGAGGGCGAGCCTGCAAGATCATCGAGGAATTGTGGAGATTGGTACACTTCCTCGTTTCGTAGATTATGAAGATCTTGAGCAGCGAAAAAGTCGAAGATGGTTCCCAAAATCGTATTGCATTTGTACCACCCCCACTGTTCCACCAGATAATGGCAACGACTCGCAACAGCACGAAGATAATCATTGAAGCTAGGGGATTGTCGGCTGTTGCTTTGGTAAACTTGGAATACACGCCGCAGTAGACGTTGAGGAACAATCCAGCCTTCTAACGGTTCCTTATGTCGCATTCCGGGAATGGCAACGCCCGCGCTGTCAAACTCGCCTAACGGAAGAAGCGTGAACAGATTTCGCCAAGCTTGTTCAAGGACAGTGACATCAAAGGTGTGCTCTGTACTTTCGCTTAATAGTGTTGATATAACCCCCAAAAATCCAGCTCTGGGTATGCCAGCCTCCTCGAGAATCCGAATCAACGTAACCCAGCAAATGACGGAATGTTCGTCATTTTGGATTCCCTTCTCCCGGAACGACATTTCTTGCAAACGGTTGTATATGCGGCGAACCTCTTTGAGATCGGTTCGAAGGAGAACCTTGGCTGTAGTCATAGCAAGGCGCTTTAGTATATCCTCCATCTGGAATGCTTCAGAGACTTTGTTGAGCCTTTGGCAAAATCGTAAACTTTGCACAGCAATGACCAGAATACGTGTAAGAACTTCGATAAGAAGCTGAGCTGCATATCCCGAATTGTCTGGCGTCTCTTTTAGGCGCCGCTCCACGGCCTGCAAAACGTCAACTATTCGGCCAGTGAATATATTCGAGCTTTCGGGGTCGATGAGCGTCAAATGATCTTGCAGATAATTCAGAACGAAATCGGCAGCTTGCACTGGAGTCGTAGTCCCCAATCCATCATCACCAGAAGAGCCATCCAACCGGTCTATCATCCAGTCAAAAACGATGCCAAGTTCTGACGATGTCTCTGCGTCCCAAGTTCCCCAACTAAGAGTTCGTTCGCCAATAGTGAATGTACATCGACCTCGATGGCCGCTCAAGTTGCCCAGCGGTCTACTATCCAGAGCTCTTTTCAGTCGGCCGCTTCCAAGTATTGTGCTCTCATGGAAAAACACACCGCGATCGAGAGGAAATACTTCGAAGTGCTGGGTATAATGTGTGCCATAAGGAGCTAACCCAAGCAGTTTCCCGGTTGCTTTTTCCTTTTGTATATCCAAACCTCCTGTGGGAGGGCTGTCCTCGCGCGGCAAGGGGTCGTTGGCATGTATGTACTGAGGAGCAGAAACATCTACAAGCTGAGGACGAGTTTGTTTTCTAAATTTTGCCCTTCTTTCTATTTTCGATAGCGCGGGGGCCCTGCTATGTTCTGGTGATCGAAGCTTTTCGGTGGCGGGTTGATGATTGGTATCCACTGGTGTTTGTCTGTTAATTGACTGTTCGAGGCTTGAGTTGCGGGGAGCCGACAAGGATTTGCGTGACCTTCGATATAATGCGTCTAAAGCCCTTTTTTGTGCATCAAACATGTAAGGATTGGCAGTGTCGCTAGGCATTTCCAGCTGAGCAGGTCGATATACAGAACTATGGGACCTAGGCTTCTCAACAAGGGAGTCCTTATCATAGAAACTGAGGTGATGTGGACTCCTCGGACCAGTAACTACAAAAGGGTCCATGCTAGCTTGTTTCACCATTCGACGGGGTTGGGAGAAGCGAGCTGAGCTTTTCCCCCGACTTGTTCGGGTTTGGGTAGGTTCTGGGCTTAGAATGTCGTGAGGCTGACTGGTCGTTTCGACTTCTTCGCGTTGACGAGTATGCCGGCGAGAGGAAAAGGAGACGGAGGTTCTTGGCTGAATCTTACCCTCGTTCCAGCTTTTTAAGACCCCAACTGCATCGATGGTATCCTGGCGAGTTCCAAGCATGATTACTTTCTTAGATGGGCTGGAACGTCCATGATCTCGTCTCGTGCGGGTTGTGCGGGCTGCGATACGGATGAAAGCTGGAGCATTTGGCTCGACAACATCTAGGATGCCAAGTCGTGGAGGTCGTGAAATCGTTGGTTTCCTTTTGCCCTGGTTGCGCTTTTCTGACTGCTGCGCCCCTCGGCTATCTTTTGATGGCTGCAAGCGTCCTGTTCGAGCACTGCCGATTGACTCGGTGCGGCCAAGAAGCCCGGTGATGCGCTGCTGGCGCTTCCTCTGCCCTGGGCGACCGTCGAACATTGACTGCTGGCTTCTCTTTCGCTTTCTACGAGGCCCAATTGAATCCGTGTTGGCTCTCTTGCTGCGAGAAAACATGCTATCAATATGATCTTCTTCCATGACGGATGCCGCTTCATTGTTGACAGCCGAAGTCGAGATAGCATAGAGAGAGATATCAGGTTCTTGAGGCCGTACAAACGAGTCTGAATCGTCTGAATCGTCAGAAAGGAATAAAGCAGAACTGCTCCCTAGTTGGGGTAGCGCAGGCCGTCGCTGTGCTACGCCTTTCCTGACAGAGCGTTCGGGTGATATACCAGGACTGCGTTGGCGGACAGTTGGCCTAGGCTTCTGCAGAGACGCTTGCTGATCAAGCCTAAGCCACGACGCTGGCAAGACTCCACGTATTCGCCTCGCTCCCAGAAGTACCCGGTCTGGCTCGTTCTCAGAACCGCCATGATAACTGGGCACATCACTGTCATCTTCGCTATCTTGGTCATCCAGCAAAGTCAAGTCAATGAGTTCGCTATGATGATGGGTAGGTGCAGGGCTTTGTATCCGTGAGGATACGTCGCTGCTCTGCTTGGGGGTTAATGTGAATGCATTGTTGCCTTCCAGTCGATTAATCACAGCCATGGGAGTAGTCGCAAGGACGCCTGGGCTCGTCTGAGGTGGCGAAACAGGAATATCAAATATGTCATCAATATCTGGTAGAACCAGAGCATTCCTAGCGACCTGGGCAGAATCACTAAGTCGGGGCAATTTCCGTTTGTGGGAGACCTTCGGCGAGGACCGTCGTTTACGAACCCGATGCACGGCTTTATTGGATTTCCACTTCTCCACATCATTTGGGTCAGGGAATTCTTCTTCTTCGTCTTCCTGCTGTGAACTTTGTATATTCCGTCCAGGCAACGCAGGGGCCGGTTCGGGAGTGGGCGTGGGGGACGGCTCCTCCTGATCCGACAGCAATAGACCATCTCGCTCAAGGGAAGCTGGAAAGCTCCCAGTTTGCTGAGACTCTTCTGTCTCTTCTTGAGTAATATCCTTGTTAACAATCTGACTATCGTCTTCAAATGCTTGCTCTTGCGAATCTTCGTCTTCTCCTTTCTTCTGATGTTCCGCTAGTACCCGTACAGGACGTAGGCCGTGGGACTTCCATGTCTTGCTGTATTGAACACTCTCAAGCAGATACGGATGCTCTTGGATCGGTTTTCTCGGCCGAAGCGAACGTCCCAATCGACTATATTCATTCGTTCCTGTCTCGTCCTCCTGGACAATGATAGGCAACTGTTGAGCCTCGGACGTAGTTCCTTTCGAGTGCTCGGAGAAACTTGCCAGCGAAGATAAAGGTGACCCCTCGCTTCTGCCCCGAGCACGACGATCAGGCCCGTCTATCGGTAAAATGATTTGAATCTCATAGCGACGCTTGAGAAGGGACGGGGGAGCGGGAGATGTCGTTTCGGGTTGATGTTCGTCAACGGGCGATGCCGGATTAGGTGACGAGAGCTCGGAACCGTCGGGTTGTCTCGGACTAGGAGGCACTTCTTGTTCGTCGACGGAAATCGGTGATGAGAACGGGACATCCCAGACAGCCTGGCCTGAGCTACTCTCTTTTCCAACCGCCGAGCTGACAACCCCAGAAGCGGCCTCCGAAGTCCCTTTCGCAGCATCTCTCGCAGTGTCGGCTGGGGCTGGTTCTTGTGCTGGCTCTCGTGCTGACTCTAGTTCTAGTGCGGGAGGGTTGAGAAGGGATTCTTGGCTATCCCAGGTGCTTTCGTCGTCCGAATCGGGCACCTCGCCAAGCTCCTTCCATTTCGCCATTGATTCCCTGATACATCTCCATGTGCCGGTGTCATCGGTGGCACGTAATCATGTTGACCCGGCTCGTGCTGGTTGCTGGGCCTGAAACTGCGTGAAGACGCGCGTGAATTAGTTCCTCTGCACTTTAACGCGTCTCGATGCTGGTGGGGCTATTGTACAGCCTAAAGTACATAAGTAGGTACATGTATGTGTACATCGATAAAGTGGATACCTACCTCGGCTTAGGTCCCGATAGGTTTCTAGGCAATGTATTCCAGTTGTGGTAAGTGATTACATGTAGGTAAGTAGGTAAGCCATTCATTCCACTGGGTCTAGAGATGCCCTCAAGGCCGTCAATTTACGTAAATCAGGGTATTAAGAGGTAATTCGCTAGTATAAAAAAATCACTTCGTCTACTAGCAATTGTTAGATATCCTGCGGTCAACGATATTCCCTTGGTAGATAGTGCGTGGAGTGGGTTGTTGATTGGTGTCAGCGAGCTAAGAAAGCAGAGCCCGACGGAGGAAGCACTACTTATCCTGTGCACTTGATGGACGTTCCATCTGTGCACAGTAATGGCCTCGTAAAAATATAAGACGACTCGCCTGATCTGAATCTAATCCTGCCGCGATGGATCAAGTATATAGATATATCAAAAACTATCAGCTTGGCCCAGGCGTTGGGATTCCCGACCCATATCATCACATATTTGGCGCGGGTTGATATAACTGAACCTGTGACCATAACCCGCCAAAAGATCGCCGAGCTCTCTAAGGCCGAAGTTCTCTCGCAACACCCGTCAACGGAAGACCTTGTCGGAAATTCAACGGCGCTAATCTGGTCGTCCAGTGCCAGTTTCGTGACGTAGTCGTCTGCATCCAGGATTGGGATTTCGGCCCATCTCGCAGCTGGCTTTCCTTCAATCTTAGTCTGGACCATATGTAGGATATGTTCGACACCGACGTTTTTGTAACCTGTGTTCGCCAGTCGGTTTGCCTGCATCTCCAGCCGGTATCAGGACGTCTTTAAGGCGTCTCCGGATAGCCCGACCACGCCGAATCCGGCGGCCCCCCCCCTTTGGACGGTTTAACGTGTCCGGCGGCAAATAAGCTGCGTCGTAAGAGTCAGGGAAGTCTTCATCAGCAGGCTCCACGTATTCTGTATTGTCTCTTCTGGCTTGTCGCCTAAGACCCCTGACGTTGTTTCGTCGTTCGTCGATCTGCTGCTGAATACGTGCCTGATCCAGGCTGATCTAGGGACAACTTTTCGAGATGTAAATGTCTTGTCCGACACCTCTAATAATACAATGCGGGGAGTTCGTGGATGACTCGTGTCCACTATTCAGTTCTCTATTGTTAGAGTTTGACAGAGCCGATGCCTGCCTCCGTTCCCCTTCGTCACACCGCCGAGAGGAAGTTGTATATGGTTCGGATGTAAGGTGCATAGGCCGTGAAGATTGTCGTCGAGCTCAGGAGTTTTAATTAACGACCGAACGGTCCGCTTATCTTGATGTCGTATCGTTGGATGTAGAACCGGCTTGTTGCCCGCTTTTGGACGGCAGCTCAGATTTATTGTGCTGTTCCTTCAGAAGTGGCTGAAACGCATAATACCCTTGAGAATTTAGAATTGTGCTTAATTTAACAAAGGTGTAGGGTTCGTGGAGGTACCATTTGCAATGCCAAACACGATGGCGAAGCCCATGGGCATATAGTTGCGAGCAAAGAAACTCATCGTGGAGGTGGTGTCAGAGCTCAGCGCCCTCTCAATTGGTTTGGTAAACCAGTCCGGCCAAATAATAAATAAAGGCGGAAGAATACACCTTATCTCTTTGGGTGCCAACTCGGCTTAGTGATCTAAAAGGTGGAATAACGGGCTGGCGGCATCTTAAACGCATCCAATATAACGATAATATAACGCCCGGATAATAGCTTGATTAAATGTGTGTCGATATATATAAGGCCTTTTATTCCACTCTTAAGTTATAAAGACGAGTCAGCACCTAAAGAGATAGGAGTAACAGCTTGCTTAAACAGTAGATAAAGTAAGGTAGGCAGATCCCTACTTTGTAAAGATGGCGGATTGAAGTCCCCAGTATCCTCGACCTTGGTCCGAACTTTGTCCGATGCCAGGTCCCAGGTCCCGCGGAGGAGCTGGAGGTATCCGGCCAATCAGACTCGGCCAATTTACAAGGTGGGTCAATCATACGACGAAACAACTGGACCTCTCTCTTTCTGGGTTTCTGGGTTTCCGCTTCCTGCCGCCGCCTCTGGGTACCTGCGAAAAAAGACTCTCCCAATTGATCGATTGAGCCTCATCCCAAAACCAGAACCCACAGCCAACCTCACCTCACCTTCCCGTCGACTCCAGGGCCGGATTCACACGCCGCCAACGTCCCACGGCCGTTTCGATTGGACCCGTCTCCGCTCCCCCCTCCCGATCACCGTCGATTCGTCTGCCTCCGCTGCTCTCATCTCACTCGCCATGATGCGCACATCCGCCTCGTCTCTGCTGCTACGCGCCGGCGTTCGGGCCGCCAGCATGCGGACCTCGACCACCATCGTGCCCCGAGCCGCTGCCTCCACCCACGCCATCTCCAAACCCATGCTAGCCAACATCGAGAAGCGGTGGGAGGGCATGCCCCCGACGGAGCAGGCCGAGCTTTGGATGGCCCTGCGCGACCGCATGAAGGGGAACTGGGCCGAGCTGACCCTCCAGGAGAAGAAGGCCGGTACGTTGGAATTCTTTCTCGGTTCATGGTTGATTCGTGGGAGTCGAGGCAGATTGGATGCGGCGTGCGCCTCTTGATTGAGCACTGGGTTGTGCAATGAGTTCGAGGCCTCTGTGAATGGCGTCATATGTCAATTGGGTTTCCCTGAGCCGGTGCTAGTCATGTCCCTCCGCCCGGTTCGAGTGGACCCAGTCGTAGCAGAAGCATGCGGCAGCAGCTTGCGCGTGAAGCCATCAGCAGCAACTCGCAGATAGAGTCTTGACTATCGAAACCTGACTGACTGATACTTTTCACTCGATAGCCTATTGGATTGCCTTTGGTCCTCACGGTCCCCGCGCTCGCGCCCCCCCTGATGAGAACCGCAAGATTGCTCTGGGCACTGCCATTGGCATCTTGGTTAGCTTGGCCATCTTTAGCACATTGCGTGCCTTCGCTGGCCCAGCCCCCAGCACCATGACCAGAGAATACGAGGAGGCGACGAATGAATACCTAAAGGTAGGTTCTACTGCCGCCATACCGGCCCTTCTACCGCGCCGCCTCCACCCAGCCAGTCTATCAACATACTAACATCCTCTCCTCCGCACACAGGGCCAACGCGCCGAGCCCCTCACCGGTATCTCGTCTGAGGGCTACTCCGGCAAGGGCGCCATTCAGTCGCCCCCGAAGCACTAGAATGCGGGCCTGCATATACCGCTATAATCATGTCCAACCTGCCCCACGCAATTATGAACCTACCTCATCTTCTATCTTTCCCCTTTGTTTATTATGTTAGATAAAAAGAAAAGGAAAGCAAAAAATATGCCCAACCGCTCAAGTATCGCAAAAAAGGCTGCATACCGCGCTGGAATCGATGAACGTGTCGCCGTGTCTCTGTAACGACGAACAACAACAAATATCAAATCTTTGCTGCTGATCTTTAGACTGGCGCGGGGGCTTTGTATACAGAGGATTCATCCCACTCCTCCTCTCCTCTAAACACCAGCTCATCTTTCTGTCCTCTTCAGTCCAAGTTCCTCACCCGCGAGGCAGCGGAGGTCAAGAGCAGAACAGAGTTCAGGGGTAAGGCAGTTAGTTAGGAGAGCGAGCTCGATTCTTGGGGCTACACTACAAAACAGGCAGAACGAACAAACAAAGTAAATAAATAAAACATCAATCAAATAAACAAGCAGACAGATGAGGAGAAAGGTCAAGATGAGGAGGGGAAGAAGAGCGCCTGGAGCAAAGTCGCCCTGGACGTTTCTGTAAATAAACATGTAAACAAAAGAAGGCAGGCATATATCATATCATACCAGCACCGTTGAATACCTCTTGACCTTATTCATTCAGCTTCGCTGTCCTACGGCACCTACCTACCTACCTAATGTCTCCTCGGGACCGAAAATCCTTCGAACCGGTGGGGTAATCCAAGTTGGTAATGTAGTATGGTGACAGATACCGATGACCAACCAGTATACACACATCCCAAGCACTAAGAGCTCCCCTCTCTCATCTCATCTCATCTCGTCTCATATAGCCTCCCTAGACGAGCATGAATACGTGTGATGCATGATGTGGATCCACGAAAATGTGTTCTGGGCGCCCAATGCCGTGAATCATGTCCCTTCCTTCCACGGCGCAATTATTTCAATAACCTACACAACGCCGTTGGAGGTAATGTCATTCATACATATATATACATAGCCCACGCAATGCCCGTCAGTCGCGGAGGTAGGCAAGCAGGATATCCGTATCCGGAGAAGTGAGGCATGGGGACGAGTGGGTATTTTCATCTTGTCGACACCCGTGAGTCTGTCTGTCTGGCTGTCGCTCTTCCGAGAAAAGACAAAACGCCTAGGTATCCTCCAAGAGTACGAATAAGATATGCGAAAAATCGTACCCGTGGGGAGAAAAAAAGAGGGGGAAAAGGGGGAAAAGGGGGAAAAGTATATATAAAATTCAGGCACCGCTCTGCCCCGCCGCACGATAGTGCTCTAGGTCCGTCAAGTCGGGTTCTAGGTCCCGGGACTGGGGCGTCACGGGCCAGCCGTCTTCGTCCTGTATGCGCCGCTGGACCTCGAAGCGGCCCTCCTTGCCCCAGTACCCGACCTTCGCCTCGCCGCGGACGGCCTTCTCGGTGACGAGGACGTACGGGATGGGGGCGTCGAACATGGGCTCGGCGAGGACGCGTTCCATCTCCATCTTCAGGCCGCGGGCGCCTGTGCGTGCCTTCTCCGCGCGCTCGGCGATGGCCTCCAGCGCCTTCTGCGTGAAGAAGAGCTTCGAGGGGTACGTCTCGAACAGCGCCGTGTACTGCGCCACGAGGGAGTTGCGGGGCTCCGTGAGGATCCGGATGAGTTCGGAGCGCGAGAGCGGCGAGAGCGCTACGATGTTGTGCACACGTCCTATCAGCTCGGGGATAAATCCGAAGCCTTGCAGGTCCTCTGGGGTTGTGAGATCCAGAGCCGTGGGCTTGGAGCCGCTGCTGCTGGCAGTAGGTGAGAAATGGGGGATATGAGAGAAAAGGTTGGGCGGGAGGTCGACCTGGCTGCTATCGCTCGATGATCGGGTGCGTAGTTCCGACCCAAACCCCATTGCTGGTTTTGAAACCCGGTTTAAGATCACTTTATCAAGGCCAACAAAAGCACCGCACATTACAAAAAGGATGTTACTCGTGTCGATCGTGCACTGCTCAGCCTTACCCGAAGGTGGCGGTGACGCCTGTGGTCCCGAGGTGGAAGAGGAAGACCCGGGCCCGGTGTAGTTGGTCGTGATAGGACTCGCCACCCGGGAGGAGGATCGGTTGTCCTTAATGTTTATGGTAACTTTGGTTCCCTCGACAAGTTTTAACAGTGCTTGCTGCACACCTTCACCACCAACATCCCTCCCATTCATGGTATCCCGTTTGGCGATCTTGTCAAACTCATCAAGAACCACGATGCCGTGCTCAGCGGCCTTCACATCATAATTCGACTCTATCAACAATCGTTCAATACAAGTTTCTACGTCCTGTCCAATACTATAACCCTCAGAGTCAGTTACCACCATGTTCGGTGTGATCTGCCATATATTTTCGAAGGCGTGAGAGGATTCCACGATACATGTAGGCCGGAGCCTATTATGGGGTTCTCGAGCTCCAATATTCGCCAGGCAAGAAGAAATGGGAATTACTCACTAGCCAGCTTGTGTAAAGGAATTGCAGTCACAAATTGTAAAAGGCACGCTAAGCTTTTTACTCAGTGTTCTACAGATGTTTAGCGACGGTATCGTAGGAGAGTTAGAAAAGAGAAGGGGTTGAGCATACTCGAGAATATACGTTTTACCCACGCCTGTGGGCCCTATTAAAAGAATGTTGCTCTTGTCGATCTTAACAGGTGGCTGGTGATTAATATCCTCAGGCGTATAGAACTCTACCGTACTCCGCTCAGAGTGCTGCCATCTCTGGTGCATGCGCTCCGCGAAATCATGTCCGGTATAATCGCCTCCAAAGCGGCTATCAGCACCAAGCTCATGAGATGCATGTTTGGAGGCAAGCCCACCTTCCACGGGATGCGGGTCGCGTTCGTGCAGATTCCTGTCCCGCGCAATGGCCTGGCGCATGAGTTTCTCCTCCCTCTTGCGCTCTTGCTCCTCTTGATATTGCCGCCGGCGTAGGTTTTGGTAATGGTTGAAGACGACCGACGAGATGGTTTTCTTCGCCCTGTCCTGGCCGACAACGTATTCGTCGACTCGTTTCTTCAGATCCCTTGGATAGAACTGCGGTACCCCAAGGGAGGTCTTGGAGAACATGGGGCCACGGCCCCCATCATCACTCGGATCGTAGCTCGTGGTAAAGCCGGAGTTAAAGTTGGTGGTTCGACCAGGAGCAGTTCGCAGGACGGTGCTTGTCGAGAACGATCTACGGCGAGCTCTCGGGGCAGAGGCAGCGATGTAAGATACCCGGGGTCGCGCAAATGTTGTCATCATAGCGGCGAGCTGAGGGGGCTACAGGCACCACACAACCGGTCCTGTGAATAATGATTCTCGCGGCGGCGACGACGAGCGAGGGGTACGAGATGCGGCAATGGCGGATGGCGGGTGTATGCACACTTCAGTGCTCGATGGGAATCAACGAAGAAATGAGTTAAATAAGAGAAAGCACATCTTTCCTATGTTCAAGATGAGCAGCTCGGATGCGAGTTGTCGTGGCTTCGCTGATGAGTGGTTTGTTTTGTTTGGTAATTATAGGTAGTTGATGGGTGATTGAAGCATGCAGGTAGGTTGGCCATTGTAAGCAAGTCGCTCCTAAATCGGCTTTCATTGCGCCGCGGTACACTGTTGGAACTTACATGTAGCTCTGGATAAAGTAGGTAGGTACTAAGCAGGACAAAGCAGCGGCTGGAACCGGCGCTGAGGAGAGGTACCCAGTCACGTACCTACCTAAGATCAATGGTTATAACTTATAACGTATAACTTGGTACTTCAATATGTAGGAGTGCTCTTATGTAAGTGCTGTTATCACTGGCCAATGCTAGATTATACCACGTCACTTCAAAAGGTGAGGATGTAGGAAGGCAAGTTACCCTTCGTGATACGTACCTAGGGTAGACCGTTACGTCGATGTACGCTACAGCAGCAGGTAGTGAAGTCACTCCAACGACGTCATTTAGCAGCTCATGTAGTGTCACTACCTCCAGAGCTAGGTGACCTCCCCTCATCTTAAAACGAAGAAGCAGTAACAACCCTGGGAGGCAAATCTGGATAGAATAAGTCGGGCAGTCTCAAGAGCAACAGGCGCGCTTGGTTTTCCGCCACCGCCCGTATCTCTTCCCAATTCAGCCCAAGCGCCCAATTGAAGAAAACTTGCTTAATATTTGAGATAGCCCCACTACAGACTGATTTGCGTGTGTCGGTACGAAGTAGATCGAAAGCTCTTAAGCTCTTGTAGCTCCATTCCTCTCCCATCGATTGGAATTGTCTCGGTCCCAGCGATTCAAATCTTCTGATCCCAACTCAGCTGCTTGTTCGGGCTTCTAGAGCAAGTCATCGACCACCAACGACGACGTAGGCCCATCAGAATTCGCGTCGTGACCAACATGGCCGCGATAGCAGAGCAGTCTGCCAACACCCTGTTATCAGGCCCTGGCTCGGGGCTTCCAAATGACGGCACAGGTACCCATCGCCCTTATCTTTAGAACTCGTGTCGACGCGCTTGAACTGACATCGCAGCTTCAGGCGTCGTAAAGCTTGATCCCTACCTTTCGCCTTTCCAAGACCCATTGAGGAGGAGATACGCAAAGGCTCAAGAATGGATCAAGAAACTCGCCGAACTGGAGGGCGGAGTCGATAAATTCTCAAAGGTAGGCCGGTCTCATGTCGTATCCCTCCTCGGAAGGACCAAAAACTCACAAGATTTTCTACACATAGGGCACAGAAACCTTCGGACTCAACGTAGACAAGGACAACAACGTCATTTACCGTGAATGGGCGCCTAATGCTGTTGAGGCCTCGCTGATTGGAGATTTCAGTGGGCACCCATCGAAACACCGCTATACAAGATGCCGAGCTGACTATAAGAATAGATAACTGGGATGTTAAACAACATCCCATGAAGAAGAACGACTTTGGTGTTTGGGAAATTGTAGTGCCAGCCGTCAACGGGCAACCTGCTGTTCCCCACAACTCGAAAATAAAGGTAGCCAGCCCCTGGATGAGGTACGAGGTTCAATGAAATACTGATTCCGAATGCGTAGATCTCCATGGAGACCAAGACTGGTGTCCGGATTGACCGATTACCAGCATGGATCAAATACGTCACCCAAGATCTCAAAGTGTCGCCCGCGTACGATGCTCGTTTCTGGAATCCCCCCGAGGCCGAGAAGTATACCTTCAAACATCCACGGCCGAAGAAGCCTCAAAGTGTCCGTGTGTATGAGGCCCACGTCGGCATCTCATCCCCTGAACAACGGGTCACGACGTTCAAGGAATTCACCAAGAGCATGCTGCCGAGGATAAAAAGCCTGGGATACAATGTAATTCAGCTCATGGCCATCATGGAACACGCGTACTACGCCAGTTTTGGATATCAGGTCAACAATTTCTTCGCCGCAAGCAGTCGGTTTGGCACGCCGGAAGATCTCAAGGAACTGGTTGACACTGCGCACAGTCTGGGGCTTGTCGTTCTGCTCGATGTCGTACACAGTCACGCCTCCAAGAACGTCCTGGATGGACTGAACGAGTTCGACGGCACCGATAATCTCTACTTTCATGAAGGTGGAAGAGGCCGGCACGAACTGTGGGACAGCAGATTGTTCAACTACGGAAACTACGAAGTCATGCGGTTTCTGCTCAGTAACTTGAGATTCTGGATGGATGAGTATAGTTTCGACGGCTTCCGTTTTGATGGGGTGACAAGTATGCTCTATCACCATCACGGTATCGGAACGTACGTTAGCAACCCATGTTTTCGAAGAGCTAAGGACTGACAGTAACAGGGGATTCTCTGGTGGTTACCACGAATACTTTGGTGCCGATGTCGATGAGGAAGCAGTGGTCTACCTGATGGTTGCGAACGAAATGCTCCACGACCTCTATCCCGAGTGTATCACAGTAGCAGAGGACGTCTCCGGTATGCCGGCCCTCTGCCTACCCCTCTCGCTTGGAGGTGTCGGTTTTGATTACAGACTGGCGATGGCCATCCCCGACATGTGGATCAAGATCTTGAAAGAGAAGAAGGATGAAGAGTGGGACATGGCGAACATCTGCTGGACCCTCACCAACAGACGACACGGAGAGAAGACGATCGCCTACTGCGAAAGCCACGACCAAGCGTAAGTTTCTTATTTCGCACGCTACTAGGGGATACCGAGCTAACATTCATTAGATTGGTTGGAGACAAGACATTGCTCATGCATCTCTGTGACGCTGAATTGTACACAAATATGTCAGTTCTGTCACCCCTGACACCCGTCATCTCGCGCGGCATGGCACTGCACAAGATGATCCGCCTACTCACGCACGGCCTCGGGGGCGAGGGCTACCTCAACTTCGAAGGCAACGAATTTGGCCACCCGGAATGGCTCGACTTCCCGCGCGAGGGGAACCAGAACTCGTTCTGGTACGCGCGGCGCCAACTGAACCTCACCGAGGACAACCTCCTGCGGTACAAGGACCTCAACGAGTTCGACCGCCAGATGAACCTGACGGAGGAGCACTACGGGTGGCTGCACGCGCCGCAGGCGTACATCAGCCTCAAGAACGAGAGCGACAAGGTCGTCGTGTTCGAGCGCGGCGGTTGCGTCTTCATCTTCAACTTCCACGCCACGCAGAGCTTCTCCGACTACCGCATCGGCATCGACACCGCCGGCAGCTACAAGATCGTGCTCGACACCGACACCAAGGAGGTCGGCGGCTTCGGCCGCGTCGAGCCCTCTACGCGCTTCTTCACCACGCCCATGGAGTGGAATGGGAGGAAGAACTGGACCCACGTCTACATTCCTTCGCGGACTGCCCTGGTGAGTTTAATCTAGTTTCACGTGAATCAATGAATCAATGAATGCGCATGGCTAGCTAGCTATGAAGCTATTCGGTTGGCGAAATGTTTTGAGACCAGGCGGACTAAGACTAAGACTAACCTAACCTATCAACGCAGGTCCTGGCTCTCGAATCCCCCGTCTCACAGCATTCTTAGCGGTCCAGAACTCCAGAACTCCAGATTGAATTCTCCCATGGATGGATGGAAGGGATATATCATAGATAAGTCGGTAATGCGGGCGGGTGAAAACGGGCTGTAGAATCGGAACTCACTCTTTTTTTTTCTTTCTCTTTTTTTTTAAACCCCCCGAAAAGATTACCTCATGTGTTCATTACAATTTGGTCAAAGTAGTACCTAGGCAGTGCTGTTAGAGTGAGGAGGTAGCGAGGAGGGAGGCGGAAAATATATCCGATTGTGATGTACGAAGTATGCATAGCACATGAAGATTACTTACTTAATTAGATTGGTGTCACGGAATGCATTGTAGACTTTCAATTCAAAACCCAACTAGATTCCGGGAGGACGAATTGAATGGGTATCTCGGAAGCTTGCTCGCTAAGTAAGGCAGGTAGGTAAGTTGCCTATTCGATGAGCCACTCCTCAACCTCGACCCCCATACTCCTCCCTACACCCCGAATGACCTCCCACCCTACGTTGACCCTCCACTTCCCGCCGCGATCCAGGTCCGCTCCGCCGCCAGCACCAACCGTGGCGCCTGCGACGCCCCCGCCGACCCGCACGAGCAGCCTCAGGCTAGCCAGCGTCGCAATCGCCATGCCCACGTCCCCGTCCACGCCCACCGCCGCGGTACCCGCCCTCCCGTCCTCGGGCCCGCCGGTCCACTCCAGCCTCGTGGCGACGTAGATGGCGACCATGCGCTCGAGCACAAAGACGCCGGGGCCGAGCAGCTTCCGCGCGATGCGGCGATGCTTCGCCCGCCGGCCGCTGTTCGGCGTCGCGGATCCCGCGGCAGCAGCGCCGCCCCGTCGCCGCCGCCGCGCACCGCCGGCATGCCAGGTGCTGAAGAGCACGCTGTCGTGGCGCGGGGCGTTGTGCGAGGCGAGGTACGCGGCGATGAGGAGGTAGCGGGCCGTGGGCGGGAGGAGGGCCGAGAGGTCCGTGCTCCTCTTCCCCTGCGGCTGCGGGTGCGGGTGCGCGACGGCGTCGCCGGTCGCCGCCGGCGGGGCGCGCTGGATCCCGGGCTCCAGCACGCTCTCGTCTTGGAAGTACGCCCGCGCGGCGATCAGGAGCTTGCTGAACTCCCGCGCCTTGTGCGTGCCTGCTGCGACGGGCGCCGTGAAGCGTGGCCAGAGCGCGGCGCAGGCTTGCTCGAGGCGCGGGAGGCTGTGCGCTGCGGGGCGGGCGAGGGAGTCGTGGACGGCGGCCGCGAAGCGCGTCCAGAGGTCGGCTGTCTCCTGCTGGGTCGTGTTGGGGAGGGAGGGCGGCGGCGTGCGCGAGAGGATGGCGATGTACTGTGCCTTCGTGTATGGGGGGAAGCGGACGTGTGGCGGGGAGGATGCTCGCAAGAGAGAGGGGGAGGGCGTCGCGACGATGAAGATGGTGGTGAGGTTGGGGATCTGGGTTCGCGATAGGCCTGGTCAGCATGGCCACTACTTCGGGGGCCTTAGTCGGGGAAGATGGATGGCGAAGACGGGAGGGGTCTTCAGACGTACGATTTCAGAGAGCCGTGCCAAAGCTGGGAGTAGAGTAGGCGGGGCATCGCGCTGGCGATCAATGCCGTCGAAAGCCAGCACGAATCTCGGACGGGCATCCCCCTCTGCCTCCTCGACGTGTTTCAGCATCTTGGACAGCTCGGCCGTCAGCGCGGCCAGGTTCTCGCAGCGTCCCGGGGCGGAAGGGCTCGGCAGCGCATCCCCCACGAGACCAGCGGTCCTCTCGAACAGGTGGCGCGCCGTGACGCATTCAGCCGACTTCACGATGGCGTAGTGCAGGTGGGACGGTTCGTCGTCACGCAGGGTCCGGAGCAGCTCGCTGACGATGGCGGTCTTGCCTGTTGCCTCGGTGCCGTGGACGACGATGTTGCGGCATGGCGCAATGCGCGGGTGGATGAGAGTCGTGAGGGCGTTGATCTGGGCGTCGCGGCAGGGGAAGGTCGTCATCAGCGAGGCAAGGAGATCGCTAGGTAGTTCGAAAAAGGTGGAAGCCATTTATATTAGGCTTTGTTCATTCAGTATTAGTGTAGATTCTTGGTCGCCTCTGTCACGTCTTCTGTGTCGGGCACGATGTCTCTTCTCTGTGTCGGGCATAGCTGTCAGGGCGAGTAGGACATGTAGGAGGCAAAGTGGCTAGCAATGGTCATGATAGTCGTGGTGTATGCTGCCATGATGCCAGCCACCGAGTGACGAGTGACGGCGATGCAAAGAGTTGGAACTTAAAAGATTCAATGCTGCGTCTTGACAACGCGCCTGTTCCATCTTCGAACCACTTTATTTTCGAAGTCCCGTGTACTTCTTATTTGATACTAAGGTACCTACCTACTAAGGTACCTACCTACCTTAGGTAAGGTAACCTACAGGCTACATGCATGCTACAATACATGTACTTCAGACGTATGTACAATATTTCTGTGTTACCTCATTACCGACAGTAGTAAGAAACTACCTATTCGTTTAATATTGGATTTCCAATGGTTATTAGAGCAATCATTTCCAGACCGCATACATCTGAAAGTATTTACCTAGGTAGATTAGGTATGGTACTTCGAGTTGATGAATAGAGGAATACTACACTAATACGAAAAGTGGAGCGGCTTTCATATGAATCCTACCTACCCTTCACCTCGGTACCTTTAGCAAGTACCTAGTATCTATGCCTTAGACTACTGCCTAGACTTATACGCATCATGGATACCTAGACTATTCCCGTCCTAGCCTGGACGTAAGCAATAGGTTGTCGGCGGCTCGAAATCCTCCTTGGAACATCCAGCACCTCCGTCGACTCACGTACCTACTCGAAGACGTTAATTTGCCCGGGTTGCCCAGATTACAAGAGTTGCCGCATGTTATCGCCAGCTTCATACGTGTACGGCTTCGTA
This sequence comes from Nemania sp. NC0429, assembly GCA_022578495.1. Lineage (NCBI taxonomy): Eukaryota > Fungi > Ascomycota > Sordariomycetes > Xylariales > Xylariaceae > Nemania > Nemania sp. NC0429. The sequence continues at coordinate 39,509 of MU392265.1, read as the reverse complement.
TTATACATTGTATATCGCCTAGGGTCTTTTACCCGCAGACCCAATCATTCAGTTGCTCACCTCCCGTCTTTCTAAAGTTCGTCTGCTCCCCCCTATCGCTATCCTTGGCGACATGGATGAGACAAACTTAGACAACGATGCCGGCTTTGATGAGTCGCTTGATGTACACATGTCCGACTTCCCCATGGGTAATGCTACGGACGCCGTGCCTCCCGAGTCGACGTCTACTGTGGTACCGTCAGTTGAGCCTCACCACTCGAGGCGGTATCTGTCCAAGCGTCCTCACAGGAAGTCTCGGGCTGGGTGCAAGCAGTGCAAGAAGCGTAAAGTGAAGGTATTGCCTTCTTCCCCTTCGTCCCGGCTCGCTTTTGTCTCATCTGCACCCGTGTCCCCCCCTCCCCCTTCGTGTGACTGACATTATATCACGTCGGAAGTGTGACGAAGCGAAGCCCACGTGTAAAGCTTGCACTCTTCGAAAGGAGCAGTGTGTCTATCCCCACGCTTCACCGGCCCCGCCGTCGGGGGCAACGTCTTTGCCAAATCCATATACCGCCGTTCCTCTCCCAGTGCGAGTTCGGGACGAGTCGGGCGAGTGCTGCTCCTGGGAACTCGACGATGGCCATCTCAATCGCGATCTGATCCCCGTCATCTCGGAGCCCCTCTTCATCCCGGATCAAGTCGCCGACATTGTCGACATGAAGATGCTATGGTTTTACACCACATTCTCGTTCCAGTCCTTCTCCATCAACGCAGGACGCATGCCTGAAATTGATTATGCTCTCAAGGTCAAGATTGTTGAGCATGCCTTTCGCTCCTCGTTTCTCATGGAGACCCTTAAGGCCCTCTCGGCCCTGCAGCTCCGCGCCTTGAATCAGCCAGTGCCAGCTCACAAAGTCATCGCTTACCAGACCAACGCCTTCCAAGGCTACCGAGGCGCCATTGAGAAAGCTGATCCAAAGGATTTCCCGGCCTTGCTTGGCTGCTCATTATTCACCATTGCAATGAGTAGCCAGACGTTCCGAGATCCGAATGGCAAACGGCTTTTCCTCATCGACTGGATGGCCATGTGGCGTGGCATTGGCCTGATCGTTGAGCTTATCTCGCCACAGGCCGTCATAGAGTCCGGCCTGGCCCCTATACTGTACCGGCCTCCCATCTACCTAGAGAAATCAGCCCAGTATATCCCAAATAATCTTCTCTTCATGGTGACGTCAATCACGTATGGAGATGCCGACTACGAATATCGAAAGGAGTATTATGATTTTATCAGATGTCTCGGTTCGCTCTATAGTAAGCAATCTTCAGAATTGTTTTCTCCTCTCGTTGTGGCCAGGCCCAGGCCCAAATACCCCTTGTAGGTCCCATAAGGACACACATCAAGTATGAGCCCGTACACTGCGGCCACATGGGACCCTCTTGAAGGGTGACCGCTTTATCGTGCCAAATTCAAGTCTTAGACACCCTTTCCTCGAGATTTTCAAATACTCGCAGATGAGGCCTAGGGCAATTATGGCTGACGCTGAGTGCTATAGTGGAACTTACAGAGCATGGGTTTGGCCCTGTCTTGGATCTTCGTGTCATCACTCTCTTGAGTTTTTGTCCGAGGCCCCTTCTCCTACTGGCGAAACAACTCCGGCCTCGTATTCTGATCATCATGGCCTACTGGCTTTGCTTTGTGAAACTCATGAATCCGGGCGTGTGGTGGATGCGCGGGCTAACGCCTCAAGCTGATCAAATTTTTGAAGAGATCAGCGAAGAATGGGAACATCTGCTACGTGTTCCCAAGATGGTCATGCAGACCGAGGATAGAGTCCAAAATGCGAGGTTGATCATTGACAACTTCAACTGGACACCCAGCGAACTTGACCTATACCATAAGAACAGAGACCCAAGAGCGAAAACGGATATCAAGTTAATTTCAAATGAAGGGGTCGAGATTGAGGCTGCGGGAAGTCAATGGCGACCCAAGGACAATGGACTCACGTGGGGCGGACCACGTGTAGCTGACATGGACGCTGAGCCGGAAGCCTCATCTTCGGACCTGTTGATTGGAAGCAACCTATTGTACAAAGTCGCAACTTATGCACAGAATAGCGCGTCACCCGCGTCGTCTTCGGAAGCTTCATTCCCTGAAGTGTCCCCGCCGGGCTTGTCGTCGTCCGATTCACCGTCAAAATCTCCTTCACCCTAGGATGATATAGAAACAGGTCCGAGGGGACATTAGGAATGCTGTTTACGTCTCGAACGTATTTTTTTCTGAATATAGATGGGCTGTGTGCGATACCGACATTCCTGGTTCAACAAAAGGGACCAAATAACTACTCATAATCATCGTAAGTTAGTCTTAATCAGCTGTCAGCCTCCCTCCCCCCTTCCCCCTTCCACCTTTTTCAAGCAGAACACTAGACACTAGACTAACATACCAATTGCAGACACCAGCCCTTGGATGCTAGAAGCTTTGGTCTTGCTAACGACTTAACGACAAATATCTAGTCATCTACAGCCCAAACCAGATCTCACTTGCGGTTAAGTTCGCTGGCACGCTGTGTCCGACACCCTGGGCATAGATTCCCTGCACGGAAGGCCCATAATTACTCGTCGTGTAACCCTGCTTAGGGAAGTTCGAGACCGTGCTCGTCGGTGTCTGGGTAACATTGAAAACGGCCGTCCACTGCTTGATCTCCTCCTGATAGTTCTGAGGCGCAAGCGTGGTATCAACGCTGCCATGCCAGATCTGCATCTTGGGCCTTGGTCCGCTGTATCCGGGGTACATGTCCAAAACGACTTTCTTCCACTGCTCGGCAGATGCCCTCGACTGTCCGCCGCTGCACGTGTTGTTCCATTGATCGACGCCTCCTGACGCGCTGACGAAACAACCCGCCGCGACGCCAGAATATAATGACACGGCGCTGATCAGCTCTGGATACGTCGCAGCAAGTACGTTAGACATCATGGCGCCCGATGAGCCGCCCGTCACGTAGACACGCGTCGGATCGATGCCGTATGTCTTGATTGCGTAGAGAATCATGTTGGCGATGGCCTGGGAATCGCCTCCGCCCAGATGTGAGAGCGACCGTCGCGACGACACGTCCCAGCAGGTTCCGCTGTTTGGTGAGCTCGGCCATACCGTGATGTATCCCTTCTTGTCAGAGCCCTGCCGCCAAGGGATCAAGCTGTTCTGGAAGTACGACTGCGCAGTCGACTGGCACGAATGGATCACTACTACCAGGGGCGGGTTGGCGACCACGTTATCAGGTTTATATACCCACCTATTTTTGAGAATGCTGTGTCAGCCATCATGTTTACTTCACACGCATCTCGGGGAGTTTTAGGCGGTCGGCAAGAAGACGAGCATCGTCTTATCCATGAATAGGAACGGATCCGGGGTACGATGGCATAAGGGAAGTGTTCCAATCTCACATCTGCGCCTTGGACGTAGCGTTGTTTCCGTAATTTGGGACCTGCGTTAGCGAGGCCGCCGAGGCCGTGGTGGCTAGGATGCCTCCTACGGCTAGGATAGAGGAGGAGAGATGCATGTTTTCGGTCGCTCTTGGTGTTGTGTTCTTTCGCTCGCTGCTATGTAAGTAGCAAATTGGCGTGGCAACGGTGGAAAAGAGAAAAGAAAAACGAATCGAGATAGACGGAAATCGATCAGATCAAACAGAAGTTCAGTTGCCGGCTCCACGGCCTCTGATCAGGTCGAGATCAGCCGGTTATATATAGCTAAATAGATAAATAAATAGATAGATGGCTGAATGGATGGATAGATGGATAGACAGATGAATAGATAGATGTACACCACTTAACCTATGTAGCCTAGATATATCTCTCATGCGAAAGCGACACCCATACAACCGATCATCTCATCTCGGAACATCTCATCCATCTCTCTCTCTCTCTCTCTCTCTCTCTCTCTCTCTCGGTAAAGTTACTTACTTTAGATTGTGATCCCTCCGACCAATCCCCGTCTTATTCATTCATCACTACCTACCTACCTACCTACTAGGTATAAAGGCTCAATCTCTTTTCTCCATAGTAGCGCCACATCATGCGTTTTCTTTCCCCTCTCACCTCTCACCCTTCTCCCTTTCCTATACGAGAGACGCGGGGACAGACAGACAGACGGAATAGAGATCTACGAGACGATGGAGAGAGAAAGCGGAAAGCCCAAAAGGAAACGGAAACAAATGTGAATAGGTAGGTAGGTAGGTACTAGGTAAGGTACTTAGGTAGACGAGGGAGGAAAAGGAAGGGCATCCGCGTCCCCGTCCCCATCCCCATTCATCCCCATTCATCCCCATCACCCCCGTCTCTGGCTAAGCTTCTCTACACTACACTAGCGCCCCTCCGTGGTTGCTCCGAAGGGGAAAATAGGTGCGAGGTGATTTGATGTGATTTAATTGACTGATCGACTCGATTGACTGATTTGGTTGATTGGTTTGATCGATTCGGTCACGTCTTCGGCTAAAGTGGCCGTTTTTCTTCGTCCGATTTACCTGTCGAATTGATTGACTGGCGTGTTGAATACCATAACTGGTACTGTGTATAAGGTACCTGGTGTATGTATACCTTATGCATACAGGAGACTGACGGGTAGTCGATAGTACGAGGCGATTGGTCGGTGGTTCAGCCTAGCCGTATATATTTAAGTAGGTAGGTAACCAGTTGTATGTATGCCTCTTCGCGTCTCCGTTGGACACTGGTAAGGGTACGGGTCGCGACGATCGCCGTCGGATCTTTTCCGACTAGGAATTTTCAAACCGGCTCAAGCTACCTGAATTGAGGAGATCCATCTGTGGAAACTAACCTGGTACCTACAGGTAGGTAGTAGGTACCTAAACAGATGCAAAGATACGCTGTCATCGCATAAAGAGCCAGATAGATAGATGGCAATATCGCGCGAATGGGCTTACGCAGTTAATGAGTCACTCACGATCAATAGCCAACGTCTCACACCTCTCGCATCAATCCATAATGGGCGTGTTTTTCATTTCTCATCGCGTCAGCCCGTGCGGGCTCATGCTACCTAATTATTCTCCAGGAATCAATCATGATGGAGATGACCTTTTTCCGTAAAAAGATGCCACAACTATCGGTGACGTTTTAAAATTCATTCATTCATCATAGAAGCCCACCGGTCCCCCCTTCCCACATCATCGCGCAGCACGGGAACCCTTCGCAGCCGCAATGCGATATCTGGGTGCTCCTATCGGCACATAACTTCGATGATGGGTGCTCAGGCATCGAGTGGCGTATGCGATTGAGTGCCCATTCCACCCGTGCTGCCACATTGCAATTAAATCTTTGTTGTGCTCCTAATTTTTGTTCCGGGTGGATGTTCCTCGGGGCGGAATTTGCAAAACGGATGTGTGCAGATGCCATTAACAACGCTTGGGCACTGACTTAAGTTAGCACGATGGACTGCCCAGATATGCAAGGATTCACGAAAACCATGTTAGACTTACATGATGGCCGTAAATGCAATTGTCGACATCGCAGTCTTGTCCATTAGTGCAGGGATTGAGACGTGCAAGAAAGGCAATGGCATTTTTCTCGTCTTTACTGGGGGTATAATCGTGTACGAAACAGCATTCGTCTCCCTTCACGCAAGGGCCACGAAGGAAGTGGTTATTGCACAACTTATTGTTGTCCTTCCGCTTCTTAATATTCTCGAAAGCTATTGGATTCAGGGGAATCGGGATGTCCAAACCCCTCGGGCCAGGATTCCAGGTCGGCTTCGGCAGCTGCTTTACAGCACGAAGCGAGGAATTCGTAGTTTTAGGGGCGAGGGGTATTGGAAGAATGATTTGGGGCGGCGGGCTCGCCTTTTGAGTAACCGTGGCATAAGAAACATTCGGGAGTCCAGAATTCGAGGTTGATAAAGAAGATCCGGACCGTATTGACGGCACTGAATGAGTCGACACAGTGCGTTTATCCGTTAACTTGTCAGATCGAAATATGTCCTGATACCTAATAATTCCTGTTCCAATCGAGGCGATAGCGCGTACTGTGGGAATCCCCTCAAGCACCTTGATGCGCTCTTGCGTGCTAGAGTCACCCCTGATAATTTCATCTAGAACAGGGCCATAGATAGGATCGTGAGATATGCCCATAATGATTTGTTCGCACTTGGGGTTCTGTATATGAAATAAAGCGATCCCTGAATAATGAGAGATCAGCAACCTATACACATGAATCTAGAGATATTGGATTGGTACGTTATTGGCTCGGGATCACACATGTACGGTCAGCATGTAGGCCATGATGGTATCGCAGCCGTGTTGCAGAAGACATGACATTCTCAGATGGGACAGCAGGAGATGTTCGTCTATTGCAAATATATCGAGAAATCGTCGAATAATATTAGGTGTATACATACCTTTCAGTTTAGAGATAGCATTTTCTTTACTGATGCCTACGTCCACGAAGTCGAAAAACTTGACCTGATTGAAGCCTCCAACAAATTCTTGAAATTCACTTTCGGCGGCCACGGAGCCATCGCGCTTCAATGCTTTGCTGAGGCCAGCCACGTTTGCGATGACCTTGACGAAGATCTCAGCTCCGTTTGCGTGAACAAGGGGATCGGTGGTCAGAGCCCTCTGGAGTTCGATGGCAGCTCTCTTACCACCCTCGGCGCCTTGTCGGATTAAATGTTCACGAAACTGGGAACAGTAAGATTAGAAGAGATTTCTGGGTCCGTGATCCAGGGTCGAGCAGTAGAACACCGCTTACAATTAGGCCATCACCGTCAATCAAGACTAACACGTAGGAATTTTGATTCTATGCAAGGCAAGTCTCAGTCTTCATGTTTTCGGTAAGAGTTGTCACCCTACAGGTGGTACCTTCAGCTGGTTATTATCAGGTGAGGCAAGCCCCATGCGTCCCTCAACCTCTTGCAGTCGTTGCTGGAACTGTCGCCTCGACTTTGTGGCATCTTCTAGATCCATGCTCAGCTCTCTCAGCTGTTGGAGCAGACGACCATTCTCGTCGCGCATCGAGGACTCCATTCGTTCACAGTATATCATTAAATCCTACGAGAAGATTAGGACAGTCGTCAGCCAGGGCGACGAACGTTCAAGTCGAATTAGAGGGGCACGCGGAGGGAGCGCGGAGGGAGCGCGGGAGGAATACGGCGAAGTGGGATGGCTCGGGACCGCCACTGCGCTCGCTCACCTTGATGAATTCGTGAGTTGCATCTCGGTGTCCTTCGTACGCTCTGTAACGCTGGACGAAGTCCATGATGCTCGAGGCCATAGTGTCTCCCATTGCCGCGGCGGGACTTCTCGTCGTTGCAATGATATGGAATAGAGAATACGAAGTCAAATGGTCAAGCAAAGCTGTGTGCAATATTGAAAACCTCCAGGTCACGGTTGGGAGCTGGAAAATAAAATGGAGACCTCTCCCTTGCAACTGGAGTACATGTAGGTAGGTACGAGGTACCTAGGTACCCGTTTAACAGAAGCCCAGAGCAGGGATCCACCATGGCAAGTACATGCCCTACCCTAACTGGACCCTGCATGTACCTACCCTCTTGGCCCGAGACCTGTACCGTTCCATCGCCAGAATCCATAAGTCATCAAAGGTACCGGACTTGCCTTCTAGGTTCCAATTATTGGTACCCGCATGGATTTGGTTAGCAAACTTTCAAGAGATTTCTTCAATTCAGAACAGATGAATGTTCTAGTATTGCAAACAACTTCCAGACATCAGACAGGCATGAAAGAGAGGAGCCTAAGTATTTCTTACATTAGCCTCATACATGTAGGGACAAAGTAGGCTTGTACCTAATAGAGGCCTAGCTGGTTCCGCCCATCATGCAGGTTTTTTCTGTAAGTCAGCACTGGCATAGCCCCACTGGATGGTACCTATGTACTCTATAAAGTATAAGTATGTAGGTATGTAGGGAGGTACTACCTACCACCACCTAATGGATGTATCTAGGATCCCACAGAAACTCGCTAGCCGCGGGGCTATAGAAAACCTGTGCAACAGCATAGTTACTGCTTTGAGTTAAGCATTCGACGTCGCCGCCACCCCGGCGGGGGACGGCCATAAGGACACCCTCTGGTGGACACCGGACGTCGCGTTAGCATGCACCAGAATGGCCAAAGCTAGATTAAACGGCACACTTACTCTCGAGCAGAAGCGGGAGTATCAGAAACTTACTAAAGATGTAAAACGGGACTACTAAAAGGATAGGATCGATAAAGCGGACATAGCCGCTAGACTTTTTGCTATTGCGAAGTGGAAGAAGCTGACGGATAGACTGGGAGCACCTCCGCTTAGGCATAACGACCGCGTTTACGTCGACTCTGAAGAAAAAACTGATTTTTTGGCCAGACAAATCCTATTGGCCCGCGCGGCAGAGGATGACCTGGCCGACTTTTTTTTTAAAAAAAGGTCTAAGTGGTATAAGCTTTAGCTTTGTATTAATTTAGACGTTATAGAGGCGGACGCCTGCGCTGCTTGCGTCGGCGTAACCTATACCGCTTTAAAAGGCGATAAAATTAAAGTCGATTTTTTAAGCTATATTTAGCTGGCTATTAAAAAAGTAATAACTGCGCTTTATAAAATATATTTAAAAATTAAATATTATTTAAAAACTTTTTATATAATAAACGTGGTTTTTTTTTTAAAATTTAATAAAAAAAATTATATTTTAATTAAATTTTAAAAATTTATTTTGCTGCTGTTATACTTTAAAAAAAAGGCTAAAACGCCTGCTAGCTAGGCGTATAGCTATTACTGCTATTTTTAACTACGTTTTATTTAAATAATAATTTAATGCTTTTTTTTATTAATTAGCTTTAAATTTAATAGCTTTATTAGTTTATAATATTAAAAATGTTATAGGCTGGCAGGCTAATAAGCTTTAGCCTAGTGAGAGTTGTTTTAAATATAGCCGGAACAGATTTAAAGACCTATATAGCTAAAGTAGCTATTTAGCTGCGCAGTTATTGTGCAGCCTTATATATTTCTTTTTTTTTTTTTTTTATGCTAAAATATTAACAGTATTTATTAGCTGCTTAGCTATACTGTTATATATATTTTAGTATTATTTTTTTTAAACGGCGATAGCATTGCTTTAAAGCAACGTAGCACTAAAAATTTATTATAAAAAACGTTTTTATAATAAATTTAAGCAATGCGCTACTTTAGCCAGCTTAGCCGAAAGTTTTTTTATTTATTTTAAAGCAATTAATAGTTTAATAGCTGCTTAATATTATATAAGCTAAAATAAAAAAGCAGTTAAACGTTTTAAATATTTTTTTATTAATCTGTATTAATAGACTTGCAAATATATTAAAGCAGTCGAACTTTGCTTTTAATGCCACTTTTATTTCTGTTTTTTCGACGCTTTAAAGCTTTAATAAATTTGCTTAATTAGTTAATAAAAATAAGCGGAAGCCTTTATAATAGCTAAAAAAATTTAAAAAAAACTATATAAAATTTTTTATATAAAAAGCAGCTATAAAATATAAATTAAATAAAAACACTAAATTTATTAAAAAAAATTATAATAAGTTTTATTAAATTAATAAGAACTTTAAAAGTAACGCTAAAGCTATTGCTATATAGTTCTATATTATAAAAGGCCGCAAAAGCAAATAAAGTTTAAAAAAGTTTATAAATTTTTTTTATAAATATTACTTTAATATAAACTATATAAAAAAAGCAGCTTAAAAGCTATTTAAGCTAAAGTAAAAAAAAAATAAGCTTTTTTAAAGTTTTTTTTTTTTTAAAAGCGTATTTTTACTAATGCTAAAAAAACTTTTTAAAAAAACTTAGTTAAGCTAGTTATTTTAAAAAAAAATATTAGCTTTATTTTAACTAATAAGCTAATAGCTAAAGATTTATTTACTATATATATAAATTAGGTTAAAAATGTAATAAAAATTATAAAACGAATAAAAAGCTAAAGCTTTTATATTTTTATATTAGCTTTATAAAAAAATAAAAAAAAAAGCTTTTTTTTTAATTATAATTACTAGTTTAGGCGTAGATATATAAAAAAATACCTTTATAATTAAAATAAAAATTATTAGCTTATAATTAGCTTTTAATTATAATAAAATAAAATAAGCTTTTAAAAAAAAATAAAAAAAAAAAAAAGCTAACAGTTTTTGCCTTTATTGCGGCTAATAAAGCCATTTTATTAGCAAATATTTAATAGCTGCTGCATAAAAACTAAACTTTATAAAAGCTGCTAGCATTTAAATTATTTTTTAAACTATGCTTTTTTTAAAAGGATATAATAAAAGGTCGGACTTAAAAAAAAAATAGCTTTTATTTATTATTATAAACAAAAGCAAATAAAAAAACTAATTTTTATAAGCTTAAAAATAAAAATATAATATTATATAAATAAAACATTTTTTATAATAAACTTAATATATAATAAAATTATAATTATAAAGATTTTAATTAATTAAAGCTATAAATATATATTCGCTATAAGCAGCTTTTTAGCTAAGCGTTTATAAATACTGCATATTTTAATTATTTTAAAATAATTAAAAAAAATAGTTATAAAGCAAAAGCTAATCTATAAAATAGCTTATTTAAAAATAAATATAAATAGTTATTAATAACGAATTTCGGTATATATAGTGCTAAAACTATAATATAACCTTATTTTAAGCAAGCTTTAAATAAAAAAATTAAAAGTTATTTATATAGCTTAAAAGCATATAATTAATATTAAAAAAATAAAAGGTTTTAAGGTATAAAAAAAAAGCTATATGCTTAAAATAAAACGATTAACCTAAGTCGCGAAAGTAAAAATGCTAAAAAGTATAATTTTTAAAGTAAAAATATGCAGACTTTGCCGCTTTAAAGCCGCTAATACCTCGGTATTTGCAGTTATTTTAGCGGACATTATAAAAGCATTAGCGCCTAAAAATCTTACCCCTATAAAAGCCAAGCTTTTTAAAAAATTAAAACTTTAAAAAGATTTTTTTAATAAAAAAAAAGGCAATAAGCTGCTTTTTTATTGCTTAAAAGCAGATTATAAAGTTTTTTTTTTAAAAAATAAAAATAAAAAAAAATACCTAATACTTTAAAGCCTTTTTTATAAAATATTTAAAAATAAATTAATCGTTTTATAAAAAATTTTAACTAAGCTATTTAATAAAAGCTATATATAGGCTAATAGCTCTCTAGCTAAAGCTTTTATACTATTTATAAAAAAACTAAAAAAAAGCTTAAAGTTTTATATAAACTATAAAGCATTTAATATTATTATTTAAATAAATAAATACCTGCTTTTTTTAATTAAAAAAACGCTAGCTAATTTTTTAAAAATTAAATAGTTTATTAAACTAAATATATAAGCAGCTTTTTATAAACTATATATTTAAAAAAAAATAAATAAAAAATAGCTTTTTATATTATTACGATCGGCGTCTTTTTTAAAGGCGAGGCTCCTAGTTAGGGTTCTGTTTATATATTAATATTAAAATAAAGAAAAAAAAAAGTCTATTTAGGTTTACGTTTAAGATACTGCTTTTATATGCGCTGCCCTGCACAGGCCACAGCGTATAGACTAGGTATATAGGTACAGTGGTATAATAGCACAAAAAAGTCTATCTGCTATAACTATCCCCTTTTTATAAAAAAAAATTATTTTATTTTAAAATTTAAACTTAAAACTTTAATCGGTTATTTTTTAATAAAAAAAGAGATTATTTTAGGTTTTTACGCTTTTATTACTATATTATGGGCTTTTAATCCGCGGGAGCGTATTAGCGTTTTTTTATAACTTGGTGGTCGTTTTAATATTATATCCTTTATATAAAGTTTAACCTATTTTTTTTTATAAGATTTTTTTAATATAATTTATTATTTTAAGATATTATTGTTTATATATTTATTATTAAATTTATTTTTTTTTATAGCTTAAAGCTATTTTTTTAATTTTTTTAATAAGCTAACAAAGGTTAGATTATTTTTATAAAACTATAACAGTAATTTTAAAAAGTTTTTAAAATTTTTAGCTAGATATTATTACTTATTAAAGTTTTATTTTTTTTAATTTATTTAGTATTATAGTTTGTAGTAATGCACTTTTAATGTGTGCATATGTTTTATTACCTATTTTGCCTCTACGTTATTAAAAGCAACTAGCTTTTTTAAAAGCTGTTTTACTTTTTATTTTGGTAAAAGGTTGTTAAGGTATTTTTATAATTTATTAGCGTAGTATAAGTCGGTAAAACACCACCCAGCCGGCACTTTTAGCTTAAATATAGCTAAATTTATCTGCTTTACGATTTTAAAGTGTTATCTAGTTAAAAAATAGTTTAATTTATCCGATAGCCTATTAATTAGCTACATTTATCGTTTTTTTATAATAAACATGCGGTTTTTTATTTTAAAATCGGGTTTTTAGCAGTGTTAGTTTTTTTTTTAAATTGTTTTATTTTAATTATGTTAAAATATAGTATATACAGTTTATATATATTTTTATATTATTTGGGCTATTTTTTAAGCATTTTTACAGTTAAATTTTTTTTACATAGGTAAATTGGTTATATTTATAGTACGGCATGACTAATTGTAGTGCTAAAGCATAGAAAAGCTAAAAAAGACTTTATATAGCTGTAGGCCCGTTAATTCGTATAACAGAGATGCTACAGCAAAGTTTATAGCAAATAAAGCTTTAGCTTAATTATTTTAATAATAGTTATAATAAAGGCGGAGTTTTTAGTTTAAATACTCAATTATAATTTCTGCCTATCCAGCCGATTTATAATAGCCGGATAATAATAATTTTTATTTAATTTTTAAAATTTTAGCTAATTTTTTAATAAAAAAAAAAATAAATTATAGTTTTTAGTCAGAGTTAATTTTATAAAAAAGCCTAAATATTTAAAAAAGTTTTTTATAATATATTTTTATAGCTTTATGCGCTATAACCGGAGCTGCATATAGTGTTAACTAAAGGAGTTTATTTAATCGGTTTATTATTATAAATATATACTTTTTTTTTTTTTTTTTATAATTATTTTTTTAAAATCTATTATTAAATGTCTAAACGGTTATAAAAATATAAATATTAGCTATAATAAGCCAGGAGTTTTATTATAAAAAACTTTAGCTAGTTTATACTTTAAATAATTAGCTATATATATATTATAATTTTTTGCTAGCCTAAGCCACTAATACTATAATGCTATTAGCTTTTTAATCTTATTATAGCCCGGATATACAGTTATAATTTTTTTATATATTTTTCTAAGAATTTATATATATAGCTAGTTAATTTTTAGTATTACTAAATAACCTTTATATATAACTAAGCCACTATTAATAGCCTAGTTTAAATTTTTATTTATTTTAGCTTTAGCTTTATAAATCTTTATTTTTAAAAAATTGCGGTTATATTAAAATATTTTATTAACTAATAGCACTTTTAAAAACCAAACGTTTATAAAAACAGAGTTAACTAACTTAGGCCTTATTATCTAAACTATATTTAATTTTACTATAAAATCCGACCTTTTTATTAGTTAGAATATTATTAGATATTATTAACTATTTATTTTATCTTTCTACATATACAGGTTTTTTTATTTATAAAAAAAAGCGTTAGCTAACACGTTTTTTATACCAGGGCGATATATAATATTAAAGTTATACTAAGCTAGCAGGTTAGCTTATCTAGCTTAGCGAAAGTTAAGCTATTATTTAGTATTAAAATATTCTAAGGCCTGGTAATCGGTAATTATTAAAAAAAGCTGCTTTTTTTAAATGCTTACCAGTTTAGGTCTCTATATCTACAAAGCTTTAATTATAGCTAGCATTTTTTTATTATAAATGCTATAATTTAATTTTATATTATATACGGTTTTAAAATAAAAAGCGACCAGGTATCACAAGCTATTGTTTTTTAATTAAATAAAACATTTAGCATATACACCATTAAAAGCGTTAGTTTTTACTTTCATTTTACGGTAATAATCCCAATGCTTTAAAATTAAAATAATTATCAACTAATGCTTTAGCTCGTTAAAAGCCTAGCTATACTTCTTACTTTAAATAAATAAAGCGTCTTTATAGGTTAGGTTATATAGAGGCTTTATAATACGGCTATATTTTATAATAAATTACCGATAAAAGTTATAAAAGCTTAAAAATAACTGCATTTTTTTTACTAAAGTTAGCTTTTACTAATTTTTAATAATATATATTTTTTTTAAATCGACTTTTATTTTATTTTAACTAATAATATACCTTAAATAGCAAGTTTTTATAATATAAAACTCGCATTTTTTAAAATCTACTTAAAGACCGGCTTTATATAGTTTATTTAATATTTTTTAAATATAGACCTAATGCTTTTCTAACAAATTAAAATAAATTAAAACATTATTAATATAAGCATTATAAAAATTATTTAAATATTTTAATAAAATGCTGTTAATATATTATTAAAATATAGCTAATTTGTTAAACAGGCTAAAAAATAGCACTTTATACTAAAATAACCTATATTTTATTTTAAATATAGTTAGGTTTTTATTTTTAAAATATATAGATTTTATAAAAAGTTTATCGAACATCTAATTTAATAAAAATCTAAGCTTTTAATATTTAAAATAATATTTTATTTATTAAAAACAATAGATATTTATTTTTTTTTATAAAAGCATTAATTTTACGGTAATTTATATAAAACTATAAGCTACTGTTAAGCTTAAAAGCAAACAGTATTAAAGCTACAAATAAAGCACTTTTTAATTAAATAAACTTTTTATAAAAATTTTTATTTATATATTTTTATATAACTTTTAATTTTTTAAAAAATATGCAGTATATAAGGTTATTTATTAAATCGTCTTTGCTTTTACTAAATAAAAACTCTATTTTATAATCGATAAGACGGTTAAAAAAAAAAGTGTTAGAATTTACTTTATTAAAAATCTTAAAAAAGTCCCAGTACTCCTTAAGTACCAGTTTTTATACTTTTTATTTAAGTTTTTTTTTTTTTTTTTAAAAAACTTTTTAGCTTTGCGCTTATTAGATATAAATACGTTAATTTTATACAGTATAATTACGCTAACTTAGGTTTTATGCCGCCTAGCAGTCTATAAAAAAAAAGCTATATTAATTATAGCTAAGTTTATAATAAATCAATGCTTATACCATTTTATAACATTTTTTTTTATTTAATATAAATTTTTCTAATTATATTTTTATTTAACAGCTTTAAATTATAAAGGTGCTTTTAGTAAAAGCTCGGCAGTTTTTTCTAAAGCTAGCTAACAATATATTTTTTATAGGTTATTAACCTAGTAGTTAAAGCTAACAGAGGCGTCGGGTGTGCCTTTTATTATAACCGGGGGTTTTTATATCGCACCACGCATTGTAAGGGTTAGTCTAAATATAGGTATTAAAGCCTTTAAAACGTTTTAGGCGACAAAGGTTATAGCGCTAAAAAAGTCCAACGCTATGCCAAGCGGTATAAAAAGCACATTATTTAATAAAAACATAAAAAAGTATTAAAAATCTTTTTTTATATTTTTATATATAGCGCTAAAAGCTAAAAAAAAGTTAAAAAAAAAAACATATTTTTTTTAACAAAAGTTTAACAAGATATTATAAGTTTTATAAAATAACCTGCCTATAAATATTTTATATTTTATTTTTAAAATTATTAACGAAACCTTTTTAAATTTTTTTTTTTATAAAAAAAAGTCTGCTAATACAGCGTAAGTAATGCCTTGCCAAACGCCTGCATTATATTTTAATATAGTTTTTTTTTTAAAATTATCTATTATTTTAGCACCTAATTATTAAATAAGACATTAAATAAAAAAGATATTTATAAAAAAATATCTATTTGCTTTTATATTAGCAAGACTATTATAAATAATAAAAGTTTATTTATTTATAGCTATTATATATAATATAAAAAAAAGGTTTTTTTTTAAAAATAAAGTCAGAAAGTTTTTTATACTATTAATATTTAAATTTAATTTTGCTATATTTTTTAAAAAAAAATTTAAAGTTTTTAAAGTTATACTTTTTTTAATTTTTTTTCTAGTGCTTCGGTTTTTTTATTTACTTTATATCTAGCAAACAGGGCAGCTAAGCGTACCTTGCAGTCGCTATTTCCGGCGCTTTTTAAAAGGCACTTATTAGCCCGATAACCCGCTTTACAGCAATTAAAATATCTTCCCTTTTTTATTAGCTTTTTTATCTTATTAAAGTTAAGTTTAAGCTAAGCTTTGCTAACACCGGGAGCAGATAAAAAAATATATACTAAAGTGCTCCTGGTCGGCCGACTACCCACCTAAAAAGTGAAAGGTTTTTTTTTTTATTTTTTGCGCTATTGGTTTTTAGCGTCAGCTTTAACAAAATTATAAGCTAGTTATTTGCAATAAAAAATAAAAACACTGTAATCAAAGTTAGAATTAAAATATTAAATTATAACTGCAATTTTTAATTATATAACCGCAATTTAAAAATAAAACTCTTTTTTTTATAATTTTTTAGCTAATAATTATTTATTTATAAATCAAATAAAAAAGTTTTTAAAAGTTTAAAAGTTAGCAAAAAAAGTCAACTTTAAAGCGTTAAACTTTTATTTTAATTTCTACTTATAATTAAAATCGACATATTAACGCTTAAAATAATTTAGCAGTGCTTTTAAAATCTTTAGCTGCTTAAAATAATTTTTACTAAAATAAAGCTATAAATTTTTAACAGCAGCTTTACCTAAATACGCTTTAATATCTGCTATTTTAACGGCATTAATACTAAATTAATTATAATTATTTATAAAGCGGTTAATTTAGATTTTATACTATATTTTAAAAATAACTTTATTTTTAATAAAATTATTATAAAAAATAAATACTTCTACCTTAGCTAATTTATAAAAACTTTTACTAAAAAATAATCCCAGGATAGCTTTTTAAGCCACTAAATTTATAATAAATTAATTAAAATTATTTAATTTGCTTTTTTTAATATTTAATTTCTTTTAAAGCTTAATAACTTATTTATTTACTATTTTTAGTTTTTTTTTTTTTTTTTTTCTATATATACATAGTATACGCTATTAAAATATCTACATTTTAATTAGTAACTAAGGCTTGCTAATGCAAATTTTAAATAATAATTTTATATAATTTCATAAAAAGACTGCAAAGCTTTATTTTTTAAAAAAAAACTTTTTTATTAGATTTATATGCTTTATTAAAAGCTTTTTAGTTTATAATTTCCAAAAATCGCAAAAAAGCATTTTTTTTTAAAGCTATGGCCGGCATAAAGTGGAAGCCTGGATAAGTTTTACATAAAGCTATAAAAACTAGTTTTTTTATATAATTTATAGCTTTTTTTTTTTAAAATGTTTATTATAACAATATAATAATAATTAATAAAGTTAGAGTTATTAACTATATTTATAAAATACTGCTTATAAATAGGCTAATAAAGCTTTTTTAAAGCATTTCGGAATTTCTCACCGTCGAAAACCGTTTAAGATTTTGCCAGCATATATACAAAGTTTATAACAGCGAATTGCTAACAAAAATCAGTTTTTAAAATCCGGTTAATATAAGCGTACAAGCTTATAAGTTTATCAATATTAAAAGCAACTTCTTTTTATGCCTATATTTTAACAATCGAACAAAGGTTATTTAAATTGCTTATATTTGCAAAGTCAGTTAAATAAGCTATTATAAAGTAGCTTTATAGTTTATTAGCTTACATTAGCTAAAAGTCTAATCGATTTAGGTCGTTTAGCAAGCTAAAAGTTAGCTAATAAACAGTCGTTCTTATAAAATAATATGCTTTTTAATTTTAATATTATTATAATCGGCGTTTTTTTTAAAGGCGAAGCTTTTAGTTAGGGTTTTATTTATATATTAATATTAAAAAAAAAAAAAAAAAAGTCTATTTAGGTTTATATTTAAAATATTGCTTTTATATACGCTGCCCCGCACAGGCTATAGCGCACGGACTAGGTACGTGGGTACAGTGGTACAATGGCACAGAGGAGTCTGCCTGCCGTGACTTATATTAGGTTTAGCTTATTTAAATAGCTAATAACCCTATTTAAGCTTTTAAAAGCTTTAATAACGTTTTAGCGCTATATTAATAAAACTTTTTGCTTTTATTTAAATATATTCGCCTTAGCTTATATTAATAATATATTAGTTTAAACGGATAATTTTAAAGCTAATTATATAATAAAAGTAAAGCTAGTACTAAGCGTACTAAAAGCTGCTAAATTACATTTAAATATTAGCAAATACAAATTTATAATTACATTAACTAAATATTTAAAATTTATTATTAAAGCAAAAGTTAGCATTAAAATAAATTTTAAAAAAATAAAGGCTATTTATAAATAAAAAGCTCTTAAATTGCTTAAAAGCATAAAAAGCTTTTTAAAATTTACAAACTTTTACTGCTAATTTATTTTAAATTATTCCGATTTAGCAGCACTGCTTATTAAGTTAACATAAAAAAAAATACCGTTTAAATAAGGTCTTAAAAAAAATAGCTTTTAAAAAGCTTAAGGCTTTTTTTATTAAAAAGCTTATTTTAGCTTAGTTTAATTTTAAAAAACCTACAGTTTTTAAAATAAACTGTTTAAAAGCGGCGTATAAAAAATGCCTATTTTAAAAAAATAAGCGGGGATTTTTTTAACTAATAGCTTATTATTTCTAAAAGCTTTTATAAGCAAAAAGCAATTATAAAATTTATAATAAAAAGCTTTTAGCAATTATTAGCTGCATAAAAATATAAAAAAGCAAGCTTAAAAGCTTAAAAAAACCGTTTTTAATTTTTTTAAATTATAAAAATTTAAAATATTTTATAATTATTAAATAGCTTTTTAAATAATAAATTAAATAAATAGAATTTTTTTTTAATTTTAAATTTATGCTTTTTTATTATGTAAAAGCTAATAATTAATAGCTAAACGCACTTTTTTAAAAAAAGCAAAACTTTTTTTTAAATATAAATAAAAAAATTTTAAAAAAAGAATTTATTTTTTTATATAACAAGTTATTATTGCCTAAGCTAAAATAAAGCTTACAGTTAGCTTTTATAAGCATATTTTTTATAAAAAAGATTTCTTTAAACGTTTAGCCTGCTAAACATTAGGTATTTATATATAAAGACTTATAAAAAAGTTAAAATACTGCGATTAAATAAAATAAAAGCTATAAAATAGTTTATAAAGCTATAAAAAAAAAAAAAAAAGGTTTTTTTTTAGTTTAAAAATTAATAATAAACTATTAAACGTTTTTATAGCGAAATATTAAATAACTGCTAATAGCTTTTTTTATTATTAAAAGCGTATATAAATATTAAATTTAAAGCCGCTTTAAACTAGCTTAATTTAAAACTATTATAATTTATTTTTTATAGGTTATTTAAATAAAAATATAATATTTATAATTTTTAGCCGAAGCTATTTTTAGCTAAATATATATTAAATAATGCGCCACTTTATAAATAACTATAATGTTTACAAAAAAAAAACAGTATAGCAAAAAAAAAAATAAAAACTGTTAAAACTTTTATTTATTTTAAAGCGGTTTTAAAACGAAATTTTAATCGACTTTATAACTAATTTATTAATAGCTAGCCTAAATAACCTTTTATTTATTATAGTTATTATAAACCAGCTAATAAAAGCTATAACTTTTAAAGCTATAAAGTTTATAAGCACAAAAGCTTATATTAAACGGTTTATTAACTATTAATAACATTATTATAGCTTTTTAAAAGCTATTACTAGCAATTAAAGTTTTAATTAAATAAACGCTTTTTAAACTCGGCTATACAAATTAACAGGTATAAAGTAGCAATTAAATACAGCGTATTATTTTAAAATAAACAAAGCTATAAAAAAAGCAAATTAAAAAGTACTAGCTTATTTTTACATTTTTATAGTTTATATATAGCTAAATTAATTATATTTTTTTTAAAGCAATGCTAGCAATTAATAATAAAAACTTTTTAATAATAAAATTAAGCTTATTTTTTATTTAATATAAATTTTATATAGCTTTTATTAAATAAATAAAATATTTAAAAATATTAGCACATAAATTAAAAGCTTTTATTAAAACTTTTATTTAAAAATTATAAAATGTTTAAAAATTTATTTAAGCTGCTATAGCGGCTGCTTAATAAAAAATAAAAAAAGCAGCTAATAAAAGGCGCTTTTTTATAAAACGCTATAAAATAAGCAACTAAGTTTAGTTTAATTTTAAAAATATTAAATTAAATTAACTGTTTAAAAAATTAATATAGCTTTATTTTAAATATTAAGTTATTAAAATAATAAATTTATATATAATCGAACTTAACGTTTTTAAAAAAATAACGAGCCGCTTTTATATAAATTTATTATAAAAAGCTATAATAAACCTATTACTTTTTTAAAAAAATTTAAATTTTTAGCCTTTAATAATTTTATTAAATAATAATAAATACTAAATAAAAAGCATACTATAAATAAAAACTAAGCAAAAAAAAAAAAAAAAACTAATTTAAAAATAAATATTAATTAAATAAAAAAGCTATTAATAATTTATATAAAAACTTATTAAATTTTTTATAAACGCTAAAACTTTTAATAAGTTTAAAAATAAATATAAAAATGTTTATTTATATAACGGCTTTTTAGCGCTATTTAAAAATTAAAAGGCGAAAAAACTAAAAAAAAAATAATATTATATTTATTAAAAAATAAAATAACAAGCTATTTTTTTATTATAAAATTATTATTATTATTAATATTTATTTAAATATAAAAAAAGCAAATAATTTTTTAAAAAAAAAGTATTTATATATATAAAAATTTTTATTTAATTTATTAAAAGTTTTTTAATTTTAAATAAAAAGCTGCATATAAACTATATAAAAGCGTTTATTTTTTTTTACTAATTAATAAATTTTTATTATTAATAAAGCTAAGCGGCTTATTATTAGCGTATTTATAAGTATTAAGCCGCTTTTAAGCGCTATTTAAGTTTAAAATAAATAAAGCTATAGTAATTACTTTTTTTTTTAAAAAAAAAGCTAAAAATAAGCTGCTACTGCATTTAGTGTAAACGCTATATAAAAACTGCTTTTATATAATTTTAATAAAAATAAAAATAAAAAAAATATTTTTAAAAGCTTAAATTTTATACTGTTTATTTTAGCGCTGTTTATTAATATAAAACAAGCTATTTAAGCTTAAAAGCATATTAAATATATTAAAAACGAATTTTTTTTTACGCTAAAATAAAAAGTTAATAAAAAATAAACATATAATTAGCAAATATTTATTAAGTATAAAATATTTTAACCGGCTTTTTTTTAAACTTAAATTATAGCTAAAATAATTAGCTAATAAAAAGCGGAGCAAAAATAGAAAATATTTATAAAATTTGCTGCTATTAAAGTTTATAGCCGCGTTAGCTAAAATATTATATGCTTTAAATATTTTTAGTATATATATAAGCTATATAAAAACGGCAGGTTAGTTTAAAAAAAGCAAATAAAAAATTAATTAAAAGCAAATATTAATAAAAAAACATTTATAGCCGGAATTTTTTTATAAACCGGCGTATAAAAAGCAGCGCTTATTAATGCTTAAATAAAAAATAAGCAGCTTATTATAAATAAAAATATAAAAAAAACTTACTGTTTTTATTAATATAAAAAATGCGTAAGTTAGCTATAAAATAAGCTATATATTTTAAGCTTATAAGTTAAAAATATATAAAAAAAGCGCTAAAAATAAAATTTATTTATTTTAAAATATAAAAATTTATATAAATATAAAAGTTTTTTTTTAAAAGCGTAAAGCTTTATAAAATTTTTTTTATTAAAAGTTTTTTTCTGTTTATAAACGGGCGTAATAAAAAAAAAAAAGCTTTTGCTATAATAATAAACGGCGTATAAACAGCGGATAAGCTAAAAAAAAAATAAAACTAAAAAATAAAGCGCTAAAAAAACGCGGCGTAAAAGCTATAATAAATATAAAGTTAGCAATAAAATAATATTTACTTGCTTAAAAATAATAAAGCTTAAAAAAAAAAGCAATATATAAGCGGCTTTTATATAAAAAAAGCTAAAAGAAAAAATAATTTATAATTATAATTAAGCTTATAAAAAAAAAAAAAAAAAAAAAAAAAAAAAATTTATATATATAAATAAAACTGGCAAAATAAAGCGGTGTAGCAGGTGGGGCGGCAATATTAAAGCAATATAAAATAGATTTACTAAAAGTTTTATTATATATTTGCAACTTTTATTTAACCTAAATAATTGCCCGCTATAAAGCATAAGGCAATAAAAAAACTAGCTGGTATAAAGCCGAAAAAAAAAATAATATTATAGGCTAGCAGGCTAATAAGCTTTAGCCTAGTAAAAGTTGTTTTAAATATAGCTAAAACAGATTTAAAAACTTATGTAGCTAAAATAGCTACTTAGCTGCGCAGTCGTTGCGTAGCTTTATATATTTTTTTTTTTTTTTTATGCTAGAATATTAACAGTACTTATTAGCCGCTTGGCTATACCGTTATAAAAAAAATATTAATATTAAAAATAATATTTTTTTTATTTTAATGTTTAATATAGCAAGCGTTTTTAATATGGTGCTATATAATAAGCTTACTGCTAAGCTGTTTAAATAAA
Organism: Nemania sp. NC0429; assembly: GCA_022578495.1. Lineage (NCBI taxonomy): Eukaryota > Fungi > Ascomycota > Sordariomycetes > Xylariales > Xylariaceae > Nemania > Nemania sp. NC0429. The sequence continues at coordinate 16,856 of MU392265.1, read as the reverse complement.
AATAAAATATATGCATAGCATAGTAAGCGCAGTTTTTTATAAGCGGCCGTTTTGCCACTTTTTATATAAATAGCTGCAATATTTTATTTAAATCGTTTAAGTGCGGCTTTTTATAAAAGTTTTTTATTTTTTTAATTTTTTTTATATTATTTATTATGGCGTTTAATACGGCAGTACGGTATAAAAACCTATAATAACTTTATATTATAATAAAATAAATAAGCTAAAAAATAAAAAAAAAAAAAGCTTATAGCTTTGCTAAAAAAACTTTATAATATAGTGTATGTTATGCCTACTTGCCAGGTATGTAGCACCTGCAGCCCTTTTGCTAACTGTACGGCGTATTTACTTTTATTATAGCCGTATATTAGCTGCAGCATAGTATGTACTTATAATAAGCCTAGCCACGTATATGGTATAGCAGAGGCTATAATAATCTTTTTTTTATAAAAAGACTCGGCCTAGGTTTTTTACTACGCCTAAGGCTCGGACTGCAAGGCCGTACAAAAAATTAAAAACTATGCCTAAGGTTAAATTTTAATTTTTTACTATTAAATTAACACTTTTAAGTAATAAAAGGTTGCCTTTAGTTAATATAACGCTTTAATATATAAAAGCTTTTAATTTTTATTACTAAACTGTTATGCTAATAATTAATTTAATATTTATTTAATTTTTATAATTATATTTATATAAATTGCTATTATTTTTTTATTTTTTTTACCTGCGCTATATTTTTATTATATATAAAAATATAGCTTTATTATTATTTTAATAAAAAGCATTAAACTTATTTTTTAAAGCTGTTTTTTTTTATAATTTTAGTCGCAGTAGCGGCCTAGCTTTATTAAAGTGTGCGTTATAATATTTATAAACTTTTTATAGCGAGTTTTTTAAGTTGCTAGCAAAATATTATTTATTATTATATTTTTATTTTTTTTAAAAAATTTTATAAAATAGCTTTTAATTTTAAATTTAAAAAAAAAATTACGTCTAGCTTTTATTTTATTTTTTTAAATGTTTTATTAATTATTTTTTTATTTAATTACTTTAAGTTTTATTTTAAAAAAGAATTTTTTAAGTCTTTTTAAAATTTATTTATATAAAACTATTAGCTTTTTTTTTAAATTTTTAAAAGCTTTAATTAAAATATATTAAAGTTATCGCTTTTTATTTATATAATTTTATAAAAACGCTGTATTATTAGATATTTTAGTTTATTGCTAGGGCGGTCGGTTTATTTTTTTTTTTTTTATATTATATATATATAGTCGCTTATTTTAAAATTAAAGTTATAGCAGTGTTTGTTCGCCTGCTTTATTATACGCTGTTAAGCTTTAATAATTTATTATTTTATTATTATTATATATTTATAAATCCGCCGGATATAATTTTATACCTTTTTATAGTTTAAATTCTTTTTTAAAGCTTAGTTTTATAAGTTATAAGTCTAGGATTTCTAATTAAACGGTATTTGCATTAGCCTGCCTACTAATACCTTTTAAAATAATAATCTTTTTAAAGACTTATAAAACAGAAAAGCCTATATAGCATTTAAAGCTAAAAAAGCATAAAACTAGTTTTTTTAAAAATAATTAATATATAAACATAAACGCTAATTAATTTATTAATATATAATTTTTATTTATTTTACGGTTTATTTATAGCTTATTAATAAAAAATTTAATTTAGTTTTATAAATTTTTAAAAGTTTATTTATAAAGTTAATAATAAACTAAAGTTTTTAATTATTTATAAAACTTTTTAATTATTTTAATATTTAAAATAAATTTTAATAAAATATTTTAACAGCATTTTTAGCCGTCGCTTTATTTTTATAAGCTATTATTTAAATAAGTTTTATTAGCCGGTTTATTATATAAAACATTATATTATTTTTATTATTATTTTTAAAAAAACTTTTAAAGTTTATTATAATATACTGCTAAGCGTAGTCTAGTACTAATAATAGCGTTAACTTTTTTAAAGTTTTATTATAAAGCGTTTTAACGGCTCGACAAAAGCAATTAGCTATATACTGGTTTATTATTATTTATAGCTTAGGCTATTAATACTGCTTAGCTATTAGGTGCTTTATTTTGCCGCGGCCGGGGTGTGCGGTCGTTAAGCGCTTATATATTTTTTCGATTATTTATATACACAAATTATTAGCGTCAGGTATTACTAGGCGTTTTTTATATAAAACAAAGTTTTTAAGCATACTTTAATTAAAATTTTTTTTACTTTATGCTTTTTTTTTATAGTTTTATAAAGTGGTATTTTTTTTATTAGCTTTTAAAACAGTATTAATTAAAATTATTTTTAATAAAAATAGTAAGGTTATTTTATTTAAAGCATAAATTATTATTATTTTTTTATTAAGGTTTTTTATTAAAATAACCGGCTTAAACAGCGCTATAGTTTTTTATTTATTTTATTGCTATTTTTAAGTTTTTAGATCTTTAGCAGGCCAAAATAAAATATTAGCAATAATGTTTTTTAAGCCCAGTTAATAAATAATTATAAAATTATAATGCAAAATTAGTTTTGCCTAGCCGGCTTATTATAAATTTAATATCTGTTTAATATTAAAATATACTAGTGCTTTATGGTCGGTAACTATAATAAAAAGCTATAGCTGCTATAAACCGACTAATTTAATATGCTAGCATATTAGCTTTTTAATAATAATAAATATTTTTTTATTATAAATTTTATAATTTAGTTTAGCATTATATAACGTTTTAAAATAAAAAGTTATAAACTTTTAAAAGTTTATTTTTATATTTTATTATAATAAAACGCCGGCTATAACTTTATTAAAAGCGTTAGTTTTTATTTAGGTCTTTATTTTAAAAAAAAAATAATAAAATATAAAAGTATTAATAAGTGCATTTTTTAACCGGTCAAACGTTTGCTAATATTTTTTAATTTACTGCAGTAATATATTAGCTTAAGTTAAGCTATTTAAAAGTTTGGCAATTTGTTTATACTTTTTAATAAACCGGTAATAAAAGTTATAAAATTTAAAAAAAAAACGTATTTTTTTTAGCTACGCTTTTCCGTTTTTTACTGGGGCCACCTATTAATAAATTATTTTTATTTTAATAAAATCGACTTTAATTTTAGCGGTTTTAATAATAAAGCTTAAAAATTTAGTTTTAATAATATAAAATTTATATTTTTTAAAATCTGTTTATAGCCTAGCTTTTCGAAGTTGCTATAATATTTAATTTATATATTATCGGTAGTTAAAGGCATTATTTAAATAAATAAAGATATTATTAATATATGCAGTATAAAAAATATTAAAATAGTTTTTTAAAATGTTATTAATATACCGCTAAAAAATAGCTAGTCTATTAATTAATTTAAAAAATAATATTTTAAACTGGTATGCCCTATAGCATATTTTAAAAGCTATTAACGGCTCGTTTTTTTTTACTATTTAAATATAATAAAAAGCTTATTATATATTTATTTTAATAAATATTTTAGCTTTAGAAATTTATAACAGCATTTTATTAATTAAAAAGAGTAAATAGCGGTTTTTTTATATAATTACATTTAATTTTCGGTAGTTTATATATAGCCGCAGCGACCCGTTTTTTTTATAAGCAAATAGTACTAGCGCTGCTTAAAAAGCCATTATTAGTTTTATAAATTCTTTAAATAAGTTTTTGCTAATATATTTTTTATAAGTTTTAGCTTTTTTTAAGGTTATTTTATATAGCGCGCTATAGCTTAATAATTTGGGTTTTTTTTTTAAGTTTAAATAATAATCAACTTTAAAACATTATAGTAGCATATTGTTTAAAGCTATTTTATTAAACATATTTAGGTATTTATAGTGCGCCTCCGAGATAGTACATATAGCGGCTTTTTATAACTTTTTTTTATTTTAATTTAGCATTTTATATTTTTTTTATTTAATAATACGATCGAGTTTTTTTAGCGTTACAGTTTTATAAAATTAAACAACTTTTTATTATACCAGAAAGTTATAGGCGTTTGCGCTTATTATAGCTACTTTAAATCGGTGCTTATACTATTTAACCGCATTTTTTTACAGCACGTACTTTTTATACTTATTTTTTAATAAAAAGTTTCGATCTTTTTTTAATAGCTCTTTTTTTAGCCGGTTAGCTATATATATATACTTTAAAAAGGGAACTATAAAGTTGTAGTTTTTTTTATTAAATATTCGGGCTATTTAATTTACTCCCTACTATATACAATCGGGGCTTAGGTTAAAGTCCATTTATAAAAGTCGTAAAATAGTTTTAAAGCTTAGATTTTTAACAGTAAAAGCTAGGTTTTTTTTTAAATTTTTTAACTTAGCAATACGGTTTTAAATTTAAAAAAGTTTTTTTAGCTAGCAGATTTAATTTATATGTTTATTTTTTTATTATTAATTTTTTAAGTTTATTACTTTAGATCGGCAATTAATATTTTTTTAATAACTAGAGTTTAAAATAAAGTCGCTGGCCTAGTTTATAAAAATGTTAAAAAAATAATATTTAGGTTTTTATTAGCTTAAAAATAATAAACGTTAATAATATATATTTACTAGCATATTATAATATTTAAAAAACTTTTTATTAATAATTATATTATATTTTATATCGATAATTAATAAGGGCGCATTTAAAATAATATGTTTTTACACCTAAAAATAAGCTTTTAAAGCTATATTTATTTTTTAGGTTATTTTTTCGTTATATCTGGCCATAGTGGCTAAATTAAACTTTATAATTTGTTTAAGCTTAAAATACTTTAATATTTTTATAGCAAACTTTATACTAATTAATAAATAAGCGTTTATTTTTATATTAGCTAAGGATTTTATAATTAAAATAAGTTTATTATATATTATAATATAATTTATAAATAAAAAGTTTTTTTTTAATAGTTTTTATAAAAAATTAAATAGAATTTTTTTATACTTTTTTATTTTTAGTGCTAATATATTAAAATATTTAAAATAAAAGTCTACTGTTTTTAAATTGCATTTTTTAATTATTAAAAACTAGATATTTTTTTAATTAGGTATATTTTTTTTATTACTTTTATAATAATCGCGTTAATGCAGGCACCGTTTAATTACTTATAGTCGCTTTTTAATAAATAGTTAAAACTTTAATAGCTATACTTATAGTAAATAAAGCACTTTATAGTTATAATAAAACGTTTAGCCTAGTTAAAAGTCGGCTTTATAAAGACGGTCTAACTTTTAAAAGCAGTGCTAAAAAGCTTAATGCCAAAGTGGTTATTGCTTGCCTTTTTAAATCGAAAAGCGAGAGTTTAACTTAGTTAACAGGTGGTTAATATTAAAAGTGCGCTCGAGGCAAAAGCGGTAAGTTTAATAGCTTTAGCTTTTTTTTTTATATATATTTTATTAATTATATAGTTTTTATGCTGCTAATAATTATATATTTATATAAAATTATAATATTAAATAAAAATAACCGCCGGATTTTTAAGCTTTTTTATAGCTAGTTTGTTTAAACGGCAGAGCAAACGATTATATATATCCCGTTTATACTCCGCCGGCATAACGTATGCCTAGCTTATATAATATATAAATTTAATTTTTTATTTAATAAATTTATTATTAGTTTTTATATTTAGCATATAGGTATATTTATACTGGGCCGCTTTATATTTATTAAAATTATAATATTAAAAGTATAAATAATTAAACATTTTTTAACTAATTTTTAAAATAAAATCTATGCTTTTTTTAAAAATAATAAAGTTAATAAATTATTTTAAAGCTAATTTCGCTATTTTATTTATAATATAAATAATATATTTTACATTTAAATTTTAATAATTTATATTTTTAACTAATTTATTTTTTAAAAGCATAAACTAATGCTTAAAGCAAATATTAAGCTTACCGGATTTTGGCTTATTAAAAGTAAAAATAAAAAAAAAGTCGACTTTAACAAACCAGTAAGTGCCGCCTTTAGTTATATTAAATCGGTTAAAAGCTAGCGTATTATTATAAGCGGTGCAGTTTTTTTGCCCTCCAGGGTTGCCCAGGTTTTAACCGGATAGGTTTTAGTTAGCCGGCTAAAATATAAAAGCTATAATAAGCTGCACATTTAGTCGCTTAATAAATTAAAACATATTATTAATTAGCTTTTTATTAATAATTTTTAGCTTTTTTAATACAGCTTTATAGTCGGCCTGTTAAAAATAGTTAACCGGTTTACTATTTTTATTTATAGCGTTTATACTTTTTATAAAGTTTAACTATTATTATAAAGCAACAGTTTATTAACTTAGCGCGTATACTTACTAATATAAAGTTTATAAATTTTTTTTTATAATGTTAGCAATATTTTTTAAATTTTAAAATATTATTAAGCTTAAAAAAATTATTAAAGTTTTAATTTTAAACTTTTAAAATATAATATTTCGGTGTTTTATAACCATTTTATTAAATTGCTTAAAGTTAATAAGGCCGTCGACGTTAGGCTATGCTTTTTAGCTATTTTTAGTTAGTGTAAAAAAGGAGATAGCTAGCTGTCCGTTTTTATTTAAAAAGTGAGCTGCATAAGCATTTATACGTTTTTGCATAGCAATATATACTTTTTTGCTATTGCTAATAAATATTTCCGTTTTAGCCTAATTTTCCGTAGTTAAAACGTATTATTTAAAATATTTATAAAAATTTTCGGCAGGCTTTTATTAATTTATATTTTTACCTTTTTTATTGCTTATAATAAAAATGTTGGTTTTATATTAATTATATTGCTTAAAATAAAAAAGCCAGTAATTAGTTAAGCTTTTTTACTAAACGCGGTTTTTATAATGCTAAGCTACTTTAGGCTTAAGTCGGATAAAGCGCAATAGTTTAAATTAAATTTATCGCTTTGTTTTGTCCGCTACGGCCAGGTTAATATTATAAGCTATAGTATTAATAGTGTTAATATTAGTGTTAATATTAGTGTCGATATTAAAAAAATTTATTATTTTTTTAAACTAATATAGTTAAGCTTATTTATTATTATAGCGTTTAATACAGCAATATAATATAAAAATTTATAATAACTTTATATTATAATAAAATAAATAAGCTAAAAAATAAAAGAAAAAAAAGCTTATAGCTTTGCTAAAAAAACTTTATAATATAATGTGCGTTGTGCTTATTTGCCAGGTGTGTGGCACCTGCAGCCCTTTTGCTAACTATATAGCATATCCACCCTCATTGCAGCCGCGTATTAGCTGCAGCGCGGTACGTACCTACAGCGAGCCCAGCCACATATATAGCACAGCGGAGGCTATAATATTATTTATAGCTTTTTTTTTTAAACTTAGCATTTTAAAAAACTTTTTTAAATACGCTAACGACGTATTTTTTATTAAATATAATAGAAATTTTAAAAATAACTTGCTTATATTTATTTTTTAAACTAACTAAACTATTAAATAAAAAAAATAAAATATAATCGTTTTTAAAATAAATAAATATAAATTATTTTATATTTTTAAAACTAATTAAATTATAAAAAAGCTAATAATAATAAAAAGTATAGCTGTTTTAGCTTTATTTATTTTAGTTTATTAGCTTAAAATATATTTAAATAGCAAACTTTATTTTAAATATTATATAAATATTTAAATAAGTAAAGCTATAAAAATTAAAGCTTTTTTTAAATTTTTAAATAATATTAAAAAAAGCGCTTTTTTAGCCGTTTTATTTAAAATTATATGCTTTATTATAGTTTTCATAATAATTTATAACAGCATAGTATAATATATAAGCATTTAAAAGCAGTTAGTTAAATATTGCTATAGTAGCATTAGTATAAGCTTTACGACTTATATAGGCAAAATTTATACTGCTTTAGCCACTGTAGCAAAAGCAGTTATTTTAATATAGCGGACCTTTTTATATATAGCGGCGCTTTATAAAGCCGGTTTATCGGCGAGATTTATTTATTTAAAGCGCACCTGCTTATAAGCGGCCACCTGTATAGCTTATTTTAATAAACTTTATTTAATAACTTTAAAAATTTTAAAAACTTTAATATAGTAAAAAATTATATTATAAAAAATAGCTGCTTTTATTTTATAAATTAAAAAGCTTTTGCTTAACTTTTTATTTATGTTATAAAAAGGTTTTTTATTTATAAATAAAAAAAAACGGCTACTAAGCATAAAAAATAAGCCGCTAATATTTTATATAAATAATAAAATAACGACTTTTTTTTTTAATTTATTTAAATAGCTTTAAAAATAAATTAGTAGCATAAAGCTATATAATTTATTTATTTAGCACTATTTTGCACTAAACGGCCGACTAGTTTAATTAAAAAAAAATATTTAATATAAAATATATAAAAATATTAAAAATAATTAAATAAATTTTAAGCCGCTATTATTAAGCTTATATAAAAATTTATTTTTATTTAAATAATATTTTAGTTTTTATTAATTTAATTAAAAAAGCCCCGCTTTTATTAAGCTTTTGTTTTATAAAATTTAAATATTATACGGCGGCTTTTAATAACCGCTTATTTTTATATTAATTTTTTAAATATAAAAAGATTTTAAATAATAAAGCTGTAAACCGTTAAGCTAAAGCTTTATTAGCTTTTTTTTTATTTAAAAATTATCCCGCTAAAACCCGAGCTTTTATATTAGCATATATATATAAAAAAGCTAAAAAGCAGAGCAAACAAATAAAGCATATCTAATAAGCGTAATATAAACTAAATAGCTATGCTAATTAATAAATAAGCTAGCCGGCTTGTTTAAATAATATATTTAAATTATACTTTTTTAAAAGCGTTTTATATGCTCTGTTAGTAAAAAAGTTAAGCTATAAAAATTTTACTATTTATTATAAACAGTTTAAATACCTTAACAGATTAATAAGCTTTTGTTTATACGGCTAAAAAAAAAATTAAAAGTACGTTTTTATATATTTTAATTTATAATAATATATACTTATAAAAATATAGCCTAAAAAAGTTAAAAAAAAGCTATTAAAAAAAAAGCAGTTTAAAAGTTTAAGCGGTTTTAAATTAAAGCGGAGCCTAAGCCGCTACTGTAGTGCTTTATAAAAACAAATTCTTTTATTAATTATTTTTTTTATTTATAACAGCTAAGTAAAGCCGTTTATTTAAACATAAACTTAAAAAGGTTATATAAAGCAGACGTATTTAATTAGCTGCTAAGGTCTAGGCGGCCACAATCGCTATAGCACTAGAGCTTTTTAAACTAGGTGTAAAAAAAGCTTTCGTTTTTAAAGGCTAACCTTAAAACGGCTAGTATAAACGCTAGACCCGACTAACCGATTTTTATTAACTGCAACTCTAATATACTAAATAGACTGCACTTTATATTAATAAGCTAAGTTTAAAGCGGCTAGCGTATAACGTATACCGCTTAGTAAAATTTTTTACTTTTTTAAGTCTGCTATTATAACCGTTTATTTAAAAAGTCTGCTGTATATATTAATATATTAAAATTATAAATAATAATAATAAAGTTTTATTTTGCTTAGTTAATATTAATTTATTTTATAACTGCTTTGTTAGTACTTTTTGCGTACTATTTTGCTATAAAGCTAATTTTAGCTATAATATATAATAAAACAGCATATATAATATTTAATTAAACAGTAGTTTAATTTTAAAATAATAAATTTTATTAGTGCATATAATATAAATATAGCTTTGCTATTTTATTATAAATATATTATAAAACTTTATTATTAAATATATAAGCTAGTACTAATAATATTTTTAGCGCTAAACTAGCATTTTTTTATTTTTAATTTTTTAAACGTGTTTTTACTATTGCCGATTAAATTTATATAATAAAAAAATAATAGCAAGTACTATAATAACAATATAAAAAAGGCAGGTATTATAGGCTAAAAGTTTATTTATTAGTTATAATTTTTAAATACTATTATTTAAACATTTTTTTATATAAAAAAAAAGCAGCTATATTTACTTTATTATTTTTGCTTTAATAAACGTAAAAAAATAAAAAAAATTAATATAATAAAAATATATTTATATTAATTAAAATTAATTATTAGCTTAAAAAAAAACTTATTTTATTTATATAAAAAATTTATATATTTTATTAAGTTTTTTAAATTTTTAATTATATTAAATATATTTATCTGCTTTATTAAAGCATAAAAAAAAGTTTTTTTATAAGCTTTAGCTGCTGCTTTATTTAAATTATAAATAAAACTTAAATATAGTTTAGCTTAGTGCTTGCTATATAATACGCTTTTAGTACTATAAAATATATTATTTGCTATATATTTTTAGTTATAGCTTTAATATATTATATTTAAATATAAACTTATAGTTAGCATTTGCTATAATATTTTTATTTAATTATTATTATTTTAATATATAATTTCGATTTAATAAATAAAATAAAATAAAAAAAATATTATAAATTATAATTTATTTTATAACCGCTTTGTTAGCACTTTTTATATACTATTCCGCTATAAAACTAATTTTATAGCTTATTATTAGCAATTTTAAAATACCTGTTTATAATATCGGTTAATATAAAATATATAATAGCACTGCTATAAAACCTTTTTATTATTAAACGCGTAAGCTAATATTAATAATATTTTTAGCATTAAATTAATATTTTTTTATTTTTAATTTTTTAAACATTTTTTTACTATTGCCGATTAAATTTATATAATAAAAAAGCATTATTAGTTTATATAAAAATGCAGATATAAATAACTTTTTATATTAAAATTTTAACTATAGCTTAATTATTTTTAAATTTATTATTGCTTTTATTAATATTATATAAAATATATAGTTTATTTTTTATATATAGTAGCTTTTTATATATATATTAATATTATATTAGCTTAATATTTTAAACTATTATATTTTCTAACCAGCAATTTATAAAAAAATTTAAAATATAAAAAAACTGCCAGCTATATTTATTATATAGCCGCTGTAAAACTTTAATAAATATATTTTATATAATAAAAATACCGTTATATTTATAAAAAAATATATATAATTATATAAAAAACAGGCGGTTATAAAAAAAAAATAATAATTAATAATAAAACTAGAGGCTTTTTTAAACTAGGTGTAAAAAGAGCTTTTATTTTTAAAGGCTAACTTTAAAACGGCTAGTATAAACGCTAGACCCGACCAACCGATTTTTATTAACTGTAACTCTAACACACCAGATAGACTGCACTCTGCGTTGACAGGCTAAGCCTAAAGCGGCTAGCGCATAACGTATACCACCTAGCAAAATCTTTTACTTTTCTAAGTCTGCTATTATAACCGTTTATATAAAAAGTTTACCGTATATATTAATATATTAAAGTCATAGATAATAATAATAAAGTCTTATTTTGCTTAGTTAGTACTAATTTATTTTATAACCGCTTTACTAGCACCCTCCGCGTACTATCTCGCCGCAAAGCTAATTTTAGCTATAATATATAATAAAACAGCATATATAATACCTAATTAAACGGTAATTTAATTTTAAAATAATAAATTTTATTAGTATATATAACGTAAGTATAGCCCCGCTATTTTATTATAAATATATTATAAAACTTTATTATCGAGCGCATAAGCCAATACTAATAATATTTTTAGCGCTAAACTAGCATTTTTTTATTTTTAATTTTTTAAGCGTTTTTTTATTATTGCCGATTAATTAAAAGTCGATTTTAAAAAAATTCGTAAAAAATGCGATATTATTAATAAAAACGCTGCATAAGTTAGGTTATTAACTATAGCTAAAGTATTTTTTAATTTTTAAATTATATAGCTTTTATATTTAAATATTTTTTTTTGCTCGTTTTTATTTTTAATTAAATTAATAACTAGAATATAATAGCCTACGCGCTAACTTTTTTTTTTTTTATTTTTAAAGCAACTATTTTTTAATTTATAATAAGCATTAAAAAGTGCTTTCAGCGTTAACAAGCTAAGCTTAAAGCGGCTAGCATATAATATATACCGTTTAATAGAATTTTTTATTTTTTTAAATCTATTATTATAATTTAATTAAAAAGTCTGCTGTATATATTAATATATTAAAGTTATAAATAATAATAATAAGGTTTTATTTTGCTTAGTTAATATTAATTTATTTTATAACCGCTTTATTAATACTTTTTATATATTATTTCGGCATAAAGCTAATTTTAGCTATAATATATAATAAAACAGCATATATAATATCTAATTAAATAATAGTTTAATTTTAAAATAATGAATTTTATTAATATATATAACGTAAATATAGCCCCGCTATTTTATTATAAATATATTATAGCTAAAATAATTATTAAAAAAATATTATTATATTAGCAAAAAAATATATATAATTATATAAAAAATAAGCGGTTATAAAAAAAAATAATAGTTAGCGGCGAAATATTAAATTAAAAAAAGTAAATAAAACTATACTAATATAGCTTATATTTAAAAGTCGACCGATTTTAAAAAAGTTTGTAAAAAATATAATATTATTAATAAAAGCGTTATATAAATTAAATTATTAATTATAGCTAAAATACTTTTTAATTTTTAAATAATATAGCTAATAATTAAAATATAATAGCTTACGCGCTAAGTTTAACAAAGTTTATATAAGCTTTTTTTTTTAAAATTATTATTAGCGTACTATAAAATAAAAAAAGCTTTTTTTTTTTATTTTTAAAATAATTGCTTTTTATTTTATAGCAAACGTTAAAAAAGTGCTTTTAGTATTAACAGGCTAAGCCTAAAGCGACTAGCGCAAGCTTATACCGCCTAATAAAATCTTTTACTTTTAAAAAAACTGCTTTTTATTTTATAGCTTTAACTATAGCATTAGACTGTAATACCTATAATTATTAGTTTTTTATAACTAATATATTGTTTAAATAAAAACAGCAAGCTTTTATAATAAAAATAAAAATAATTAAAGCTATATATAAATATTAACAAAAAAATAGTTTAAAGCTTAAACTAAATATTAATTACAGCTAAATAAATTTTCGGTTTATTAAATAAAATTAATATTTAATTAAAGCTTTAAACTGTTTTTTTATTAACATTTATATACAGCTTTAATTATTTTTATTTTTATTATAAAAGCTCGCTGCTTTTGTTTAAACAATATATTAGTTATAAAAAATTAGCAATTATAAATATTAATAAATATTTTTAGCTTTAACTATAGTATTAAATTATAATATATATAATTATTAGTTTTTTAGCTTTATATTTAACGTAAATGTTTAAAAAATACCTTTAGCATTAATAAGCTAAGCATAGAACAGCTAGTATAAGCGGTAGCTTATAAATTAGCGCTATATATACTATATTAAAATATTTTATATATTTTTTAAAATAATAAAAGTTAGCACTATTAAAGCTTAAAAATTATTTACTAAAGCTTTAAAAATAATGTTTATATTATAGCAACTTTATTATTTAAAGTGCTTTTATTATAAAATAGGTTTAAAAAATGCTATACTAATAAAAAAGTTTTATAAAGCGGGTAGTCCGGCCAGACGCTAATAACCTAATAACTTCTATAGTATTTGCTAATATTTTATTATATAAAAAAAGTTTAAACTAAAAAACTACATTTAAATAGCTTTATATCTAAGTACCTTTATACCTAGGTAAATTAGCGGTTAAAAAAATAGAATTTTTTATTATATAATTTATTAGTTAATTTAATAGCTTTATACCTAAATACCTTTATACTTAGATAGATTAGCAATTAAAAAGATAAAATTTTTTACTATATAATCTATTAATTAATCCAGTAGCTTTATACCTAAGTATTTTTATACCTAGGTAGATCAGCGGTTAAAAAAATAAAATCTTTTATTATATAATCTATTAGTTAATTTAATAGCTTTATACCTAAATATCTTTATACTTAAATAAATTAGCGGTTAAATAAATAAAATCTTTTATTATATAATCTATTAATTAATTTAATTAGTTAGTTTATTATATAATAACTAATTTAACTGTTAATTTAATATATAACAGTTAATTTAATATATTATATAAAATTTAGCATATAGCATTAAATTTAATATAGCGCGGTAAAATAAATGCATTATAATAAAATAAAAAAATATATTATAAGTGTATTATTATAAAATAGGTATATTATAATAAAATAAATAGGTATATTATAATAAAATAAATATATTATAGTCTATCTAATATGTTATAGCGGCAGTTTATAGCAGTTATAGTTAAGCAGTTAAAAAGTTATATTTTTTTATTTTTTATTTTTTATGCTTATGTTTTTTTATTTTTTATTTTTTATTTTTTTTTATTTATTATATATTTTATTTCTACGTTTTTTTATTTTTTATTTTTTATGCTTATATTTTTTTATTTTTTATTTTTTTAAAATAGCTTTTTTTTTATTATTTTTAGCATTTCGTACTTTAAAAATGGCCGGCTAAAAAAAGCCAGCATTTTTAACACTTTAAACAAGCTAAAGCCGGCTACTTTTAAAGCTAAAAAAACTTTTAATAAAAAATAAGCTTTTATAGCCGCTAAATATTATATTTTTAAAAAAACCTATATAGTTAATTTTATAGTTAATGTTTAATTATTATATTAATTTATATTTTTAAATATTAATATAAAAAAAGTTAATATAAAATAAACTTATATATTTAATATATTAGCTAATTTATTTTAAAGCCGACTAAAATAATATTATAATAATTAATTAAGCGTTAAAGCTAGCATTGCCGGCAGCATAGCTACTAGCGCTTGGTTAATTATTATAACTAAAATATATAAAAATTTTAATATTAATAATAGCGACGTTTTTTATTATTTAAATTTTAATAGCTATAAAAATAAAAATAAAAAGTAAATAGCATTTGCTAGCCGGGGCACTAAAGCTTTATATACTTTATTTATAACTAAAAACTTTATTTAAATTTTTAAATTAAAAAATATATTTAATATTTAAAATAACAACGGTTATATTTAAAATAGCAACGGTTATTTATTATTATATAGTTTATAATATAATAGTTTTTATACCGTTTAAGCTTATTATTAGCGTAAAATTAAAACGGCGGACTTTATAATTAGTTTAAGCTAATATAGCTTTTAGCTTTAAAGCGTTTTTTAAAATATGCTAGTATAGCTTTTAGCTTTAAAGCGTTTTTTAAAATATATTAAAATATTTTATATATTTTTTAAAATAATAAAAATTAGCGCTATTAAAATTTAAAAGTTATTTATTAAAGCTTTAAAAATAATATTTATATTATAGCGATTTTATTATATAAAATGTTTTTATTATAAAATAAGTTTAAAAAATATTATACTAATAAAAAAGTTTTATAAAGCAGGTAGTCCGGCCGGACGCTAATAATTTAATAATTTTTATAATATTTGCTAATATTTTATTATATAAAAAAAGTTTAAACTAAAAGACTATATTTAAATAGCTTTATATTTAAATACCTTTATACTTAGGTAGATTAGCGGTTAAAAAAATAGAATTTTTTATTATATAATTTATTAGTTAATCTAGTAGCTTTATATTTAAATACTTTTATATTTAGGTAGATTAGCAATTAAAAAAATAAAATTTTTTATTATATAATTTGTTAGTTAATTTAGTAGCTTTGTACCTAAGTACCTTTATACCCAGGTAGATCAGCAGTTAAAAAAATAAAATCTTTTATTATATAATCTGTTAATTAATCCAGTAGCTTTATACTTAAATACCTTTATACCTAGATAGACCAGCGGTTAAGCAAATAAAATCTTTTATTATATAATCTATTAGTTAATCTAGTTAGTTAGTTTATTATTTAATAACTAATCTAACTGTTAATCTAATACATAGTAGTTAATTTAGTATATTATATAAAATCTAGCGCATAATATTAAATCTAATATATTGTGGCAAAGCAGGTATATTATAGTTAATCAGGTGCATTATAATTAATTAAGTGCATTATAGTCAACTAAGTGCATTGTAGTAAAAGCAGCAAAAAACCGTTTTTTATTTTAGCAATGCTGCTATAATAACAGTAATAAAAAAATAAATAAAAGCTAAGTATAATTTAGCTAATTAAAGGCTTTAAAGGCTAGATAAAGTGGGGCAGAGGGTATAAATACGCTGGTATTTATATACTGTTATATCTAAGTACCTATAATATCTACCTTCTTAATACGGATTTTTTTTTCTTAAATAGGTAATAATGACTAGGCCTAAATAGGAAATTTTTTCTACTATGGAATCTGCAGCGGAAAAAATTTTTTAAGGTAAGGAAAACCTTTGTTCTACTCCAGTTATACCTTTTTACGTTAAAAACGAAGGCATAATTAGCGGCAGGATATTAAATTATTAACTGCAGCTAGAATATTTATTAATTTTTAAATAATATAGCTTTTATATTTAAATATTTTTTTTTATTTTTTTTTATTTTTAATTAAATTAATAACTAAAATATAATAGCTTGCGCGCTAAGTTTAATAAAGTTGGTGTAAGTTTTTTTTTAAATAAAAAAGCTTTTTTTTTTTTATTTTTAAAATAACTGCTTTTTATTTTATAGCTTTAATTATAATATTAAATTATAATATTTATAATTATTAATTTTTTAGCTTTATGCTTAATATAAACGTTAAAAAAGTGCGCTTTATATTAATAAGCTAATTTTAAAGCGGCTAGCGCATAATATATAGCGTTTAATAAAATTTTTTATTTTTTTAAATCTGTTATTATAATTTAATTAAAAAATCTGCTATATATATTAATATATTAAAGTTATAAATAATAATAATAAAGTTTTATTTTATTTAATTAATATTAAT
>MU392264.1:3039-132043 GCA_022578495.1 Nemania sp. NC0429 | reverse complement strand
GCTAATATTATAGCTAAGCTTTTTAAAAATAATAAATATAATTTTTAATTTTTTTTTAAAATTTTTTAAAAAAATTATGCTTTTATAAATAAAATCTGCTTAATTTATATTATTTAAATATATTAAAACGTTTTATAAAAAGCAACTTAAAAAAGTATTAAATTTAAAAATTAATATAATATATAAAAAAAAGCATATTTTTAAGCTAAAAATATAAAGCTAATAAAAATTATTAAACCGCTTATAGTTAAAAACTTTTTAAAAACGATTTAAATTAAAATAGCTTTAAATTAAATATATAAACAGTTTATAAAAATTATTAAAAAAAAATAAATAAAAAAAAAAACAGTAAGTTTAAATAATTATAAACGTATTTTTTATATATTAATTTTTAATAAAGCATTTTATAATAAAAGCTAAAGCTTTAAAATTTTTATAATTTTAAATAAAAAATCTATAAACTAATTAAAAAATAATTTAGCAGCGCTAAATAGATTTAAATAATATAAAAAATTATTTTTAAAATCATTTTAATACTTTTGCTTTTTTAATTTAAAATTGCGCTATTAATAAAAATTAAAAAAATATAAGCGCTTATAAAAAGCGGTTATTAAAATATTTAATCGTTTTATTAGTTTTATATTAAATAAACTAATTAAAAAAATTAAAAATAAATATGCTTTAATTTAATAAAGCAATTTTTATAAAGCTATTAAAAAAATAGATTTAATATTAAGCTTTATTTAAATAAAGCTTTAAAAAAAAAAATTAATTTTTTTAAAATAAATAGCTTAATAATAACTAAGTTTACACCGTTATTAATACATAATTTATATAATTTATTCGGCTTAATTTAAAAGCGTATATAATATTTAATATTATTTTTTATCCGCTTTTAAATAGCACTATATTTAATAACTATAGCACTTTTTATTTTATTAATAATAAAAATCTTTTTATATTAAATTTATTAATACTTTTTAAAAATAGGAATTATATTAATATTAGCACTATAAGCTATTTTATTTTAAATAAAAGTTAATAAATTATATTAAAAATATTTGCTAGCGCTAAAAGCTTTAATATAGCTAATTTAATTTTAAAAAATATTATTTAAATTAATAAGTTTTATATAAATATCGTTTTAAAAGCTCGTTTTTATTAAAAAAAGATTTAATATTATAGTTTAAACTGCTTTTTATATTTTAAAAACTTTAAATTAAAAATACGCTTAAAATAGTTAATTAAAAAAATAAACTTAATATTTTTTAAATATAAACCTGTTTTTATTTATTTAAACAAATTTTTAATAATTAATTTTTTAACTTTATTATTAAAAATTAAATTTAATATAGCTAGTATAATTATAGCTTTTAATAAAGCTTATTTATTTAAATTTAGCTATAATACCTTTAAACTAAAAAAAATATAAAAAATTTTTAGTATAAAAAATTAAAGCATTTAAAATTAAAAGCATTAAAAGCTTTAGTTTATAATGCTAAAAGGATAATAATTAAAAAAACTTTAAAAAAAATTTATAAAAACTATATAAAAACGTATACTTATTAAATAATTTTTAAAAAAACCTTTAAAAAGCATATAGTACGCCTTTTTTAAAAAATTAATTAAAACTTATTTAATTATTTATATAAATATAATAAATTTTATTAAATGTTTGCAATTAAAAATAAATATAATAAAATAATTTTTATTTTTATTTTAATTTTTAAATTAAAAATATAAATGTTTAATAAACTTTAAAAATTCGAGCGCTAAATAATATAATAATATAAGCTTTTAATTTATAAAATATATAATAATAATAAACGTACCGTAATTATAATTAAAAAAAAATAGATTTTTAGCGCTAAGCAGCTAAATAAAAAATTAATTTAAAACTTTTTTTTTTATAATAAAAAGTTAATAAATAAAAATAAAAAAAATAAATTAAAAAATAATTATTAAAGCTATTAAAATAAAACAAAGCGTTAATTTATTTAAAAAGCTTTAGCTAAAAAAAGTTTATATAGCTTTATAGCTTTATAATATAAACTTTTTTAAGTTTTATAATTTATATTTTTTATTAAAAGTGCTTTATATTTAGTTTAAACAATATTTTTAGTAGTACACTTTAAAAGTAATTATAAAATTAATAGCAGACCTACGCTTAAATTAAAGCGGAATTTATATATATAAATATAAAACATACTTTATAAAAAATAATAAGCTTACTAATAAATATTAGCAAGTATATAAAATTAATTAGCATATTTATATCGAATATTTAATTAAATATAAAACTATTAATTTATATTAAGTATAAATATTTTAGCAAAATAAAATAATTATTATATAAAATATAACCTTTAATAAAAAAAGCTATTATAATTTAGCTTAAAAAAAATAGCTAAGCAAATTAGCATATAATTATTAAAAAATATTATAATAGTTTTAATTTTAAAAAAATTAATTTTAATAATTAATATATAAAAAAAAAAATATAGCTAAATATATTTAAGCTAAGCTTTAATATTTTTATTAAAAATAAAAATAATTTTAACTTTTAAAATAACTTTATTAAAAGCTAATTAAAAAAGTATAAATTAAAAATAAAAATATTTATAAAATAAAATAAATAAATTTTAAATGCTTTTAAAAATTAGCTATAAAAACTTATAATTTTTTAAAAAATACCCGAGCTAAAAAAATAATTAAAAAAAATAAAAAAAAGCGCTGCATAATTTAATATAATTAAGCTAAGCATAAAAAGTTTTACTAAATAGCTAGTTAAAAATTCTAATAAAATAACAGGCGCAGCTAAAATATCGAACAATAATTTACCAGCTAATTAAAAAGTGCACTTTAAAATAATAAAAAATTTAAATAAAAATTTTGCTAAAAACTATATAATAATAAAAAAATAACTAGCTTAGCAGCAATAGATTTAAAAAATTAATATATTAGCTTTATAAGCAAGCTAAAAGCTATAAAATAATTTTTCGGCTTATTAGTAATAAAATTAAAAAATTTATAAACTTTTTATATAATTAAACTAAAAGCTAAAAAATAAGCTTATAAAAAAGCTAGCTAAAGCAAAAAAAAAAATGTTAGTATATTTGTTATTTTTATAATAAAAATATATAAAAATTAAAAAATTATTTTTTTATATAATTAATATTAATTAAACTTTTTAAAAACGTTTTTATTTAATTAATTAAATATTATTTATAAAAATAACCGAAAATATAAAACATTATATGTTATAATTACAGCAGTAATAAAATAATATAAAATAAAGCGTTTAAAAGCACGTTTAAACTAACAAATTTATTATAATAAATTAAAAAAAACTTTTTTTAAAAATATAAAAAAATTTAAATAAGCACTTTTTAAATAATCTTTTTAAAAAAAACACTATAAAAAAAATTAGCAAGCTTTAAAAGCTTAAAACAATAAAGCTTATTTTAATTTTAAAAGCTAAATATAAACTTTTATTTTTAAAATAAGTTTTTATTTATAAATTTAATAAAAAAAAGTTTTTAAATATATGCAAATTTTATTTAATAGTTTATAAAAATTTTTAAATTAAAAATACGTTTTAATTAATTTATGCCGCTACGCTTATAGCTAAATCTTTTAAAATTTTAATAGCAATAGCTATATAGTTCGACTTTAAAATAAAGCAATTTAATATAATTATAACATTTTTAAATATATTTAAAAAAAATTAAAAGCTTATAGCTTATTAATTGCTAAATAGCTATAAATAGTCGAATATAGCAGCTTTATTAAATAAAGCTTTATATAGTTTAAAAAATTTATTTTTATTATAATATAATAAGTTTTTATTTATTTTAAAAGCGCTAAGCTTAATTTTATTATTAAAAAAACTATGCTTATTTTATTTAAAAAATCGTAAAATATATATAATTTTTTATATAAATAATTTTTTTATATTTTATTATAAAAAATATAAAAAATAAGCTTAAAAAATAATTTAAAAAATTAAAAAAAATATATAAAATTAAAAAATAAAATAATATTTATTAATTTTTTAAAATTAAAATAATAAAAAACCGCAAAAACTATAAGCTAAATTTAATATATAATTAATATATTAAAAAAATTATAAAAAAGTTTAATTTAACTAATTAAAGCTAAATTTTTTTTACTTTTTTATTATTTAAAAAATTAATAAAATATATTAAAAAAGCTATAAAAGCTTAAATAAAACTATTTTAAAAGCTTATAAAATTTATTTTATATATTATAATTATAATTAAACTAAACGTAGCATATATAGCAGCTTTATTATTAAAATACTTTATTAATTTAAATTTAAACTATATAAATATAGCTAAATAAATAATTAAATATTTTTATTATATTTAATTTTTAAAAATTATATATAAAAACGAAAATAAAAGCGCTTAAGCTTTTTTTATTATTAAAAATGTTTTTTTTATAAATAATAAAAAAATTAAAAAATCTTTTTATAAATATATTATATTTTTATTTAAAAATATAATTATATAAAAAATAATTTATTAAAACATAGTTTTTATATTAATTACTAAAGCTAAAATTAATATATTAGGCTTTATAAGCATAAAAACTATAGCTTTTAAAAAACTTTTAAAAAATATAAATTTAAAACTTAGCTAAAAATAAATAATTTATTTAAATAATATTTAAATAATTTAACTTATAATAAAAAAAAATAAAAAAATTAATACTTAGCTGCACTATATTAATATTTAAAATATATAAATTAAATAAAAATATTATAAAAAAATTTTTAAAATAATATATTTATTTATAAATTAAATGCTTATAAATAAATTTATAAAAAATTTATTATAAGCTTAGTTCGAACATTTTTATATATTTATTAATTTATAAAATATAGTTTATATATTATAAAAAAATTATTAAAAAATATAAAAAATAATTATTTTTTATTATAAATATAAAGCTTATTAAAATTAACTTTTTTAAAACATATTAGCTTTTTAAAACTTAAATATAAAAATTTTAATAATTATAAAGCTAAAACTTTATAAAATTAAATAATTTAATTATTTTATAATAAAATAAAAAAAAAAGCTATTATAGCAATAGCAACAGCGGCAGTAAAAATAATAAAAATAATAAAAACAGCAATAAAAGCAGTAAAAACAGCAATAATAATAAAAACAGCAGTAAAAGCAGCAGCAATACTAATAAAAAAATTATTATATTTTTATTTTAAAATTAAAAATAATATATATATAATAACGCAAAGCTAAATAAACTAAATTTTATTTAATTTAAAATTATTTAAATATAACTTTTAAAATTAAAAAAATTAAATTTATTTTATTTTAATAAATATTAATTTTAATAGCCGCTATTAACTATAATATAATTAAAAAAATATAATAAAAACTATATAAAATTTAATTAATATACTTTTTTAAAGCCTGCTAAAAAAAAAATTATATTAAAGCTTATATTAGTGTTTAAAAATATACTGCTAATAGCAAGCGCTATAAACTATATTATAGCAAACGTTAAAATTGCTTATAAAAATAAAGCGTATATACGCTTTATATAATATAATGCGGCGAGCACCGCAATTAAAACAGCAGCAATAATAAAAAAAACTTTATTGCTATTATTATTATTATTAGCGTTAGCGTTAGCAGCAGCGTTAGCGGCGGCGTTAGCGCTTACGTTAGCGCCTGCATTAAATTTAACTAAAAGCTTATTAATAGCGGCAATAATAGCAGTAATAATAGCTTTAACAGCGCATATAATTTTTTTAGCAGCTTTAGCTTTAGTATGTAAAGCTATAAAAGCGGCGGCAATATCCCGCTTTATTTGCTATTTAGCAGTAACTATAGTATAGCATATATAACGTTTAATAAATAAAAATATTTATACAGTAATGCTATTTAAAATAATTAATTAAAGCTTAAAAACTTTTTTTAATAAAATTTAAATAAATATTTATAAAAAAAAAAAAAAAAAAAGCTATTATTATTATTATTTTTATTATTATTATTAATAGTTAATATAAAAAATTAATATAACCGCTATTAATAAAAACATTGCATATATATATAAATATTTTAAATAAATAATTTATAAAAAAAAAAAATCTAATAATTAATTAAATTTATATATAAAATTAAATTAATATTTATAAAAATGCTAACGTTATAATTATAAAATTTAACCTATTAAATTATATATAAAGCTTAAAAAAAAAAAAAAAATTTTAATTAGTAATTATTTATATAACCTATTTATAAAATAATATTATTTATAATTATTTAAAAATATAAAAACTAAATAATTATTAAAATTTTTAATTAAAAAAAAAGCTTAAAAGCTTAAAAGTTAATATTATTAAAAACGATAATAATATTTACAATTTTTATTAAAAAAAGTTTTTATAAATGTTAAAAATTTTTTAGTTTTTTTTTATTTATATATAATATATAACTAAAAAAAATATAAAAATACTTATAAATTAAAATAAAATTTTTTATAAATTTTCTATTTATAAGCAGCCTTATTTTATAAATAATAGCAAAACTAAAAAATATATTATAAATATATAAAAATTTAATAAGTTTATATAAACTAAATTTATTAAATTTAATAACTATATATATATAGCACTTAAATATATAAATAAGTGCTTTTTTTCTTTTTATTATTTTTAAAAAACTAAATAAATAAATTATTTTAATACACCTTTAGTGATCTTATTAGTTTTAGCACTGGTTATTTTTTTCCACTTGATTTAAACTCCACTTTTACGTAAGACGATATTGGCACTATGCGCAGGACTGCCAAGGTCAAGCAAATGGCGGACATTCGCCCCCTAGTTACTAACAACACAGACTCAACGATTAGGTCTTACCATCTAAATCTGCAGATACAAGCTTGAGACGAACGAGGTTGTCTACTCTATGAAGGTGTGTGCAGAAAAGGAAGCAAAAGTTTTGCTACTTTGATTAGATGATGATAGATCAATGTTGCGGGAGAACGACGCTGTTAATCCATGGTCCGGACAAACGGTATATGTGCTCCGTGACAAGACGATATTATTAAAAGAATTAAAAATGGATGGCAGGCGGATAGCATGATGAAAACCTTACTTGAGAGCCGAGCACAGGTTGAGTTTACAGGCAAGATGACTGCAGCAAACTTCGGCTAAGGGGTGAAGGCGCTACTGGACAAAACAAAGAAAGTTCGCAGTTAGGATTAAAGGAAAGGTTCGGTAATAGGGTCAGCTACGGTATGTTTTTGGTGGTAGGATACCTGTCTAATTTGAAATTCATAGGCCATGAAAGCCCTTCACTCTCAGGAGTCGGGACTGCACTTGCTTTCGTTTGGTATTGTCACTTTTTACTGTTTTCAACGAGTCAAGCCAGTTGGTCTAGTGTTGAAATTGGGTTTATTGCCAGATTGAGTGTAAAAGCTAGCTATACTAGAGCGACTGGACTGATTTTGACGAGAAACCAAGAACCCGCGAAGCGAGAGATGGGCAATTGAAGTAACATTCAGACTAGAAGTTGTGAAGTAATGTATTTACTGGGCTATGTCAGCTTAACAAACCACTTGTACGCGCTCAGTTTGGCATTACCTTATAGCCTCTTAGCAAGTTGGCTCAGGCAGAGGTTGCCCGCGGGGAGTGAAATCCTGGAGAGACGAGTCCGTGTCGTGATTCTCAAAGATCCCCATTGACGCGAATCCGGAAGTAGCTTGCGCTTGAGTGTCATACATCTGCGCTGAGAGTAGGGCGCCTGGCTGCCACTCTCCCTGAGCGAAGCATTTGATGGAATCCTCGATTTGCTGGTAGCCACCAGCAGGGTCAAATGATGGGTGACGAGGATCGGCCTCGTGCGCCATCTCGTCGAAGCGCCCTTCGAACAGATGATTGGACAAGCGCTCATGCTGGAAACTCTGCCTCTCGGCCAAGCCATGATTTGCGTACGAGATTGTGAAGCGGGTTGAGTTCACATGCTGACGTGATGCGATGTCCATGAGACCATGTCGCGGATGATGAATTCTGAAGATAGGCGCGCGGGGATGCAAGTGTTCATCACTGTTGAATAAGTAGAGTCAATGATTGTCCCTCATAGTAATGTTAGGGAGCTTGCGTTAATCGGGAGAAAAATATGCCGTCAAGGCAATCTCTAGCGCCAAAAGGGGGATAAAAGATCGGGGGGCTCACTCTCGACGGCTGAGACGGTGACCATCAAACACGTATCCAAGGAACTCCGGCGTGCCAAAAGAGCGACTGAGGACCTCATGAACAAGAAATTCGTGGATCTCCTGGTGTAGGTCCTGCGAACGCTTGCTAAAGACATCAAGCTCAATGTTCTCAAGCCCGGACCCAGCCCAGGAATTTGAGGCACGAGCGAACCAGCCTGTCTTTTTGGCGGCTTGGTATCCAGATCCGATACTGAGAAGCGTCCCGGCTAGGCCGAAGACACATCCAGCAACCGACCAAGCACTCCCATCACTGGTAACACATCCCTGAATGGTGGTTACGGCGGACCCGAGGTTGGCGGTGAAAGTGGCAGCCTGCCAAGCAAATCCAAAAAGAAATGGAAGAAATAGCACATCATAGCCTGCAAGAGACCCTGGTCTCCCAAGCTCTGCTAACTCTGACAAGGTGTAGTTGCCGGGGAGAGGGTTTTCTGTCAGGTTGATATATAATCCGTTCCACTGATCCCTCGGGGCTATATGGAATGCACCCCAGTCGAAGTCATCAGGGGTCCAAGGTTCCTCAGCCTTGCACGGTTTGAACAGCGCGAAGATTAGCATAAACAGCAACAGGAAGGTACTTCCGGCCATCTTGATACCAAGTGTTCTGGTGTAGGAGATAACCTGAATCAGTTCTGCTCTTTCGAGATCGACCACGTCTTGTGCGGCGTAATATGATATTGAATCGTTCCAAACGGTTTTCAAGAATGAGGGGATACCTAAGGGATTCCGGAGGGTATACAGACATTCGCTTACGAAGCGTCTTTCGATCTCTGCTTCATGAGGAGGCTGTGACATGATGAAAGCGCATACTTATAGACGTCTATGAAGCCACGTAGCTGTTGCCGGTGTCTAGATATTGACAACTGGAAAGAAACTGACAGCAGACTGGAAGAATTGACAACAATCAACATATGCTGTCCATGTCAGAGTCAGGTGATATTTCGTTGACGGCCCCTCATTTTATGGGCCAATTTCTTGTTTCAAAGTGGCAGTGTTTTTTCTATCGCTGAGTTCCGTTATGCGTAGTCAGGGAAGGTCCTTGCAACGAAGGTGGTTTTGTTTGTTAAGTGAGACGGATAACTATTGGCTCTAGATGTCTCATTGTGGTAACATGAGTTGGGAACGAGGGCTCCAATTGGACCCTACTTACGCCCTGTGATTGGTTGCCCAAGGCTGAGAAATATTCTTTCTGTATATTGTATATGTCTATATGCGATGAATTTCGTTTCTTGATTGAGAAATGCGGCAGGAACAGGGTACAGAGTGCCTCAGGTTCAGTTTAGAGTTTAGAGTTTTATAAGTTGCGTTGCTTAGCTTGTTGATTGTCTAAGAACACGGCCGTGCAGCAAGTTCCTCCTCATCTAGATGCAGCCACCACGACTGTATCATGATCATCAGGATATTTTTCAAGAAATTAGGAACATAACGCAGCGATTAGAACGTTACTAAAAGCGATTTATCAAGTTAAAAGGACATCCCCTAGCCGGTCAGTAAAGTAGGAAAGGGGGTGGATGCCTGGTACTTGGTCTTGTCTTACACGTTGTTTTTCTATTACGAAATCTCCACCCTCCTGATCACTGCTATCAGGCCATTTCTCTTTTACATTTTATTTCACTCAATCCCTGTTTACCTCAATTACGTACCGGTATTATGTATGAGGTAGGACTGTCACAAATATTCAAGCGTACGCTTGAGGAACGTCCCATGAGGTTTCAAAGCCCTAGAGGAGATAAATCTGATCTTCCGGCTGCATTGGCTCAGCGCATTCAAAGCATAACGTAGTACGAACTCGGTGGTGGGTGCGCGAGCGAAACTCACAAACTTCAAGACAAAAGTTCATAATGCCAGAATAGTACTAGCTCAGGAGTGGCTAGTGAGCGGCTCGGCTATCATGTGACCAGAACTTAGAGAGGCTTCGATGTGAGATAGATATTGTACTTAGGCCTACCAAAACGAGGGGGCATTCTCCTGTCATGCGCACACAAGAAGATCAACAATATACATCAGGAATCACTAAATGTGACAAATAAAGACCTAGCAATCAATCAATCAATAAGCTTGAACGGAAACATTGGGGGGAGTATGAGCCTCTACTCGAGGCCTAGCTTGGGTGTGCTGTCGTAGCTCAGCCACCTCGATCGCGATCTGCCTAAGGTCTCGAATAGCTCTTTTAGGGGTGGGGCGGGGGATTGTGTTAGAGAGCTTCGTGCGGTGCGCAGCGCTGTCGAAGCTTGGCCACCATACAAAGTTTTAAGGCCAAGCAGAGAGGTGAAGGAACCTCTGACAGTGCAAAACCACCCCTTTGTGTGACAAGGATAACCTCATGCGACGCGTATGGGCGGAGATAAGGGATATATACCCTCCGCCAAGGGCGTGCTAGCTTATTCAGGGAATAGAAACATCCATGGAGGAGCTCGGCGCGGCCCGAGAGTCTGTAGACGCCGAGCCTCCCTTTCGCTATTGGCGTGATGACTTACTAGGGCACCGTATTGAGGGAAACAGAACGGTCGAAGTTTCGAACCCCCCGAGGCATGCTGCACCTCTGTCTTCCTTTTCCAACCTTCTTTTTCTTCTCTTTTTTGTTTATTTTCCTACCATAATACTAAAGTGATATGACGTTTTATTCCAGACTGGTCTATGGAGATATCATAGACTCATGCGATTACTCTAGCATCCGGGCATGCATAAGGTATGTAGATCACTTCCAGTGCCGCCTGCACGTCCCCGTGTGGTTTCCAATATTGGCGGCAGCCCCCCTGAGCTTGTGATCAGTTGCAAGAGAGCTGAAAAGAGCCTCTGTCACACTTGCATTTGTTCGCTATTGGCTGACTGCCTCCAAGCAAAGCCCACTTAGTTGCGTATGAGGCTTGTCGCCACCTCGTAGATACCAGTCGGGTTTCTTTCGCTCAAAGGAAACCCACCGACCACCAAGCCGAGTCAATGCCAATTGCATATAAGGTTATGTGGAGGCTGCAGGGTATTGCAGATCGAGTTGTTATACAGCTGGCGATGGCGTTTGTTCGCCTCAACTTGGCGGACGCAGCGTGATACAAGCTACGAAACCTTTTGTAGCTACTGGTTCTAGTAGCCGAGATCAACAAAGATCAGCCTAAGCACGATATGGGAGTGAGGCGCCGCAAATAAAACTAATGCAATAATTGTCTCGTCCAAAAAACATTACCCGACACTGTTAACAGTGTATGTGTTTTCATGTGATACATATACTTATCACTGAAAACGCGTAGTTTTCAATTTTAGAATACATCATTATGCTAAGCAGTGTTTGACATCACAGTCCTCTCAATGTAGTCATTCTGTTTGAGGTTGTAATTCGTATGTCAATAAGAATGATAACGAGCTGGGTACGTACTCAGAGCATCCAATCGGCTTCTTTTTGGCCTTACCATCATGCCAACTAGGCCTTAGTAATGCTACTAGGGTTGAGAGCGACTTGGCGAGAATGTTGATGTTGCAAGACCCAAGGGAGCTGGAGGTGTTGAGGACGTATCATTGACGGGCAGGATGAGTCACAAAGATACAGTCTCGGCTGTCCTTTTCTACATTTGGCGACTTTCAATGTTTCCCGGAGCGGAATAAACTTGTTGCTTACGTGCCAATGCTTATGGGATCCGGGGACGGCTGAGCGACGGAAAGATCTGTGCCTCCGGGCCAATATACAAGATATCATCATCATCAAGCAGTAAGCCGGGGCCATACAGGCATGTGTTTGTTGCAGCAGTCGAGGATCGTTCAGCTAAATCTATAAAAGGAGAAATATTTTCTTTTTGTCCGGCTAGCAATGGATGGAATGCTATAGCCTATTGATGTAAGCCTTATAGAATTCGATACAGCCGATCCAATACCCTTTCCCATTGCTTTTCTGGTAGGGCGTGATAGGAGCCCCACCAGCGTCTCCCGATCTGCATGTCCTATCACGTCTAGCATACGCACATGCTGTGGCACGTGGCTATAGCCAGCCAGCCGTAGGAAAATTTTTGCTGCACATCGCTCCTTAGCTACACCGATAATATCATTACTACCTATGTAAGATTGTAGGCCCTATGACGTTAGACTAGCACAATGGAATTCAGGTCGGCATGATCAACGTCTGGGCGCTGATACTAAGGCACCATTTTCTGCAAACATACACAATGGGAACTTCGTGTACAGAATATTCACCCCTTGCAAGTGGGAAGCACGCCGATTGGTTATTGCGCAGGTTGGCAGTAAAGACCCGACCTCGGAGCAGACCGGCTGGTCGCCGACCAAACCGTGATCCGGAGGCTCTTAATTATACAAGGGGTACTGCAGGGCGATCGCCAGACCGTAGGAAAGATGAGGCACTATGGGAGAATGCCTAAATCTTTTTTTTTTTTTTGGAAATGATTAAGATCCTCGGCGCCTACTGATTCACCAATCATAGCATGTCTCGGGAGCACAATGTCTCAATGATAGGTTCGCTAAAGATTCGTACACTAATAGAAACTAATCTATCTGTATTATGGTATGTGATGTGAGGGGACAATTCGCCCATAAGATTTGGGATTGGTCCGGTGATCTATAGCAAACTATGTCACAAGAAAACACGACAAAGTGCAGCAAATGAATGTTGATGACCCAGTCGAGCTGTCCATTTTAACAAGGGTTTCTAGTTCAGCCAAAGGATTTCTAATGCGGTGCCATGTGTCGCGGATAGTGACCTTATATATCGTTAATCCACCTTACGGGATTAGCGACGTCGTTTTGCCGTAACACCATGTGCTCCTTTGTCCTAAATGTTTCTGCCAGCCAACTTTTCCTGCCCAGCTCCCTGTGTGAGTAGAAACATACCTAAGTTGAGACTCATCAGTTATCGCGTCTATAGCTGGGAACAGACCGCTTACAGTAATCGCCGTCGTCATCCTCCCAATGATCCTGGATCTGGAACCCGGCTTGCGTAGAAATTCTTCTCATAGCCTCCTTGCCCCATTTCCCACTTGTTATGACCTGGACTCGTTCTCCCTTGCGAATGGAGACTTTCTCAACCTCATTGTCTGAAACGGGAAGAGAGGCTGACAGATCATTCTTGGCTGTCACGTAGCAGTGAAGAGTACGCTTGCGGCTGTCCAGCCAGGTAGCAGTCGTCCAGTCAGCGGGATTGAAAACCTGGCGGTCGAAAGCCAAATTTGCCGATTCTAGCGCGTTGAGTAGAAAATTTTGCAATGCAGGTTCCCGAATATCGTATGCAGCTAGGATCTTGGTGTCGTTTTGACACACGTCAGTTGAGATGATGAAGCGGCACGCCAAATGGGAGCGTAGGCATGCTGTACGGAAACGCGCCA
This sequence comes from Nemania sp. NC0429, assembly GCA_022578495.1. Classification (NCBI taxonomy): domain Eukaryota; kingdom Fungi; phylum Ascomycota; class Sordariomycetes; order Xylariales; family Xylariaceae; genus Nemania; species Nemania sp. NC0429. The sequence continues at coordinate 118,454 of MU392264.1, read as the reverse complement.
GGAACAAACTGGCATCTTCATGGCTATCCATGTTTCCGAAGCTGTTTCCCAGGAACATGATTGTCACTGATCTACACTCTTGCATCAACTTGACTCCGCTTAACCAAGTTATGCAGTCATCATATGTGCCAAGAAGCCCAGTGACAGTGATAGAATGACAGCCCTCGAATTCTCGCTTCATCTCGCCCAGGCTGGTTTCAAGACTCTCGCGGGAGACGTCCAAGGCGAAATAATGCACAGGCCTGTTCTGCGTGCGGAGACCGGATAGGAGCAGCTTGGTTTTGCGGATAGAGCTGTGTAGATTTAGTAAGATTACAAGAAGAGGGACTCTGATACTCACCCACAGCCTAGCTCGAGAAGCACCCCATTTGAAGGTATGCTTGAGCCAATACTGGACCCATACTTGCGTAGGATCTCTATCTCGCCATGGAATGGATAATAGGCAGACCTCTGTGAAAATTGGTCAAAGTAATCCAACCCTTGATCGTCCCAGAGGAGTAGCGATGGCAATGAGCGAGGTGGGCACCTCATGCCGTCTACAACCTCTTTCCCTAGGTCAAAGTTGCTGCAACGTTGACGTATGTCGACGATGAGAGGCTGTTTCTTAGACTCTAGCCTAACGGGAGACATGATACAGTTAATCTGGAGGAGTGTGTAGAGCAGTGCCAGGTGATATGATCAAATGGGGTATTCAGTGAGTACGGAGGGGCAATGGATATCCCTAAGTACGGTGATCATTCTAATGCGGTGAAAATATCAGCTTTAACATGAAATATAGTCCGGGGAGATGATGAGCCATGAATGATTACTAATTTACTCAACATTCTCTACGATACCCAGCTATGGGATTAGTAGTTAGCCCCGATGCAGTCGTACGTCTGTGTACGATGAACAGCACATATGCATGTAGAAATTCGGAGTTGACATCCGATGTAGGACTAGAAAATGGTGACGATTTATTTTAGTTCTATTCTCCTGCAGTGCTTGGGTTTGACAACATATGAGGCTGAAATTAACCTGCAAACCGACGCCATAAGCAGTTTCAGTTATGCTCCCCAGTTCTTTTGGTGCAGCATAAATGCAGAGGTTGGAGATTTAAAGCTTGAAGGTGCCTTTTATTGAACGTGTAATGGGTAAGAAAATATACAGCAATTTTTATAAATATTCCCTTGGTAAAAATATCGCCTTGTTTAGATCTTAAATAATTACCACTTTGCTACGATAATAAGGGTTGCTAGGTAGTTAATCCACAACAATATCTACTTTGCATTACGTCAGTAGATCTCAGACTTTCCCGCACAATCCCACACCGGCACTTGGCTTGGTAAGTGCATATGCACAATGCACTCTGTTCACAATCTCAGCCAGCCATATATTGGGCATTCCGGGATTCTGTTCAACCATACTTAGTCAGGCACTTACGGCCACTCCTCACAGATCATTGGTCGTAAACTCAGTGTATCTTAGCCATTGAATTTGGCTCTTACAGTCTGTTCGGCAGCTCTGTACTTACCGAGCCACCCGACGATCATATCAATTTTGAGTCTTGGTCGCGATGTTATACAATCGGCGCCTCATATAAGTTGGCAGCTGCCGACGTGTCATTTTTCCAAGGATGAGAACAAGACTGGTATCGGGACTTCGATTTATGTGTTTACCGTCTGTGGCACTGAGTTTGAACCCCTTGTCGTGAAATCATCAACGCATTTTAACTTACCTTTCACCTATTCTGATGAAGAATATTTCTTATTTAAATAAAAAAATCATCATCTTTTACTTGCACAATTCCTGTCATTATTGAACACATCATGGATCTGATTCTTGGTAACGACTCGTCGAGCACCAGCCTCGATCCCTCCTTGGCGTTGAAAAGGGGGGTTGAGAGCCAAGGCTCCGGCGACGGCAAACCAGACATGCATCTGAATCCATGTGCCTCTCGGCCTACAGTGACTTATGACAACTGCGTCCACCAAATGTTTCAAGACTGTGCCCGTACCCAACCTGAAGCGCTGGCAATTAGCGCCTGGGACGCCCAACTCACGTATGCGGAGCTTGATACCCTCTCGACATCTCTCGCAGCATACTTGGCCCAACATGGAGTAGGCCCCGAGGTATACGTGCCTATCTACTCAGAGAAGTCGTCTTGGGTGCCGGTGGCAATGCTTGCCGTCTTGAAGGCCGGCGGCGCCTTTATCCTCCTCGACTCGGCTCATCCGAGAGCTCGGTTGGAAGAGATCTGTCGAACCGTCGGCGCGACAAGAATAGTCTCGTCAAGCCAGTACGCGAAAGAAGCGAGCCGACTGGCTCCCGAAGTTTTCATCACTGGCGTTCATAGCTCACCCCAGCCGCACTCAGTGGTGGTGAATGTCAACCCCGGCAATGTCGCGTATGCTATTTTCACGTCTGGCTCATCTGGCCGTCCCAAGGGCGTGGCGATTGAGCACCGTGCATTCTGCAGCAGCGCTATGGCGCACGCGTCCGCGCTTAACATGAACCATACTTCACGAGTGCTCCAGTTCGCCTCGTACGCCTTTGATGCGTGCCTTACAGAAATCCTGACTGCATTGATTGTGGGTGCCTGCGTTTGTATCCCCTCGGAGGAGGGGCGCACGATTGACCTGGCTGGCGAAGCACGCCGGCTGCAGCCCAACTGGGCTCTTTTGACCCCGTCCGTTGCCCGAATCTGCGATGTTGCCGACTTCCCCATGCTACAGACCCTGGTTCTGGGAGGGGAGGCAATCACAGAAGAGGACGTGCGCAAGTGGGCTCCTCACACAAATCTCTTCGTCGCCTACGGAGTGAGCGAGGCAGCAGTCGTCAATCTCGCTCGGCCATGCCGTGTTGAGGATACCGACTACGCAAATATAGGGTTCGGAGTTGGGGTGACCTGCTGGCTGACTGACCCGGACGACCATGACCAGTTGGCGGCGACAGGGGCTGTTGGTGAGCTTGTACTTTCTGGGCCGGCGATTGGCCGGGAGTACATCAGCGATCCAGTCCGGACTGCTGATGCTTTCATTGACGCGCCTCTTTGGTACTCTCGGCTTGAATCTGAAGCAAGATCGGATACAGCCGGATCTAAGCTGTACAAGACAGGTGACCTTTGCTCGTATAGTCCGACTGACGGCTCCATCCGGTACATCGGGCGGAAGGATGACATGAGAAAGATAAACGGCCAGAGACTCCAGATGGCCGAGGTCGAACACAGCTTGAGATCCCTTCTGCCTCAAGCTCGCCATTTAGTTGTCGATGTTGTGAAGCTTGGTGGTTTTGAGGCCCTAGTAGCCTTCATCTCCCCAGAAACTCAGCCAGTTTCGCAACATTTTATCCCCAGTGACACCTGGCTCTTGGATCCGAATGAGGACCTCCGTGCCCAAGCGCATGTGTTTCAACAACAATTGCAAGAAACCATCCCACAATGGATGATCCCGAGTTTCTTCTTGCCATTGCAGCACATGCCCTTGACGCTGAGTGGAAAGAGTGACAGGCAAGCCCTGCGTTCCCTCGCCGCAACACTGACCCAGAACCAGCTCCAGTCGTATGGAACAGCTCCGACTCGGAAGGTTAAAAGAGAGCCATCAACTCCCATGGAGAAGGTAACTCAGCAGTTATGGGCAAGTGTCCTACAAATCCCTGCTAGCAGTATCGGGTTAGATGATCATTTGATGGAACTTGGTGGTACATCTATTCACATTATGAAGCTTGCCGGTGCCGCTCGACGGCAGGGACTTCTTCTTAGTGTGGGTGATGCACTTCGTTCCGGAAGCCTTGCTGAGATGGCGGCCTCCTTGAAGCCAACCTCCATGGAGGAGTCAGCCCCCCTTTTGCCATTTGAACTGATTCACAAAAGCGATCATCATGATATGCTTATTGATCGAGCCGTACAAATTTGCCAGCTTCGAGATCGAGGTGATATCGAGGATATGTATCCGTGTACACCAATGCAAGAAGGACTCATGTCTCTCACTGCTAGGAAGCCTGGGGCATACACTGCTGCTTTCGAGTACGAGCTTCCTACTGATGTAGATATCGACCGATTTCGGCGGGCTTGGGACCTTGTCGTGGATGCAAACCCGATCCTACGAACCCGTTTTATACAGTCCACCAGCGGGATAATGTACCAGGCCGTTGTTCGTGGAACGCTGCTTTGGGAATCTGAGATTGGTGCGAAGTCTGTATCCGATGACTGGCAATTGGGCCAGCCACTGGCTCGTTTGGGTCTCCGACAGCATGGCGACCAATACGCATTCATTTTCATAATTCACCACGCACTGACTGACGGCTGGGCTTTGCCGTTAATCTTGGAGCAAGCGCAAACTGTATACGATGGGGCTATCTTTCTACCATCGCGGCCATTCAACCGCTTCATCGACTATATCTCGAAAACGGACTACAAGGCGTTTTGGGGTCGATATTTTGATGGCTCGCATGCTGTTTCATTTCCTTCATTACCTTCCGCATCCTTCACTCCTGAGCCTACAGCTAGGAAGACCCTCACGATACAAGTCGACACCCCTGAAAAGAATGAATACAGCGTTCCCAACAGACTGAAGCTAGCATGGGGTATCCTTGTTTCCCTTTACACGGACAGTTCAGATATCGTATTTGGGGTCACCGTCGCTGGACGCGCAGCACCGGTTCTCGGAATCGAGGATATGAGTGGTCCGACGATTGCGTCAGTCCCATACCGCCTCTGTCTGGAACCGGCCATGTCCGTATCGGAAGCCCTGAGGAAAGTTCAAGACGACGCCATAGCGATGATACCGTTCGAACAGGCTGGTATTCAGTATATTGGTCGCCTGTCTTCAGAAGCTGCCTCGGCTTGCTCGGCACTTCAGACCCTGCTTGTCATCCAACCTCATCGAGTTGACCCTCAAGAATCATTCCGTGTCTGCAAAGACCTCGCAGCGTTCAATGCTTTCAGCACATATGCCATCAACTTGATATGCCAACAGTCACCGGGATCAGTTGATATTGATGCAACATTCGATCCCAGAGTCATCAATGAGACCCAATTCGGCCGTATGCTCCACCAGCTACGACACATCTTTCAACAACTCAACCCTTCTCAAGGAGCCCGAGCTATCAGCGATCTCGATGTAATCAGTCAAGAAGACTGGGTCGAGCTGACTGAACGAAACAAAATTGTGCCTGCCCCGGTCCACACGTACGCTCATGACCTTGTTCGAAAGCAGTGCGAACTACGTCCAGAGGCGCTCGCAGTATGTGCTTGGGATGGAAATTTCACCTACCGGGATATAGATACACTGTCTTCAAGCCTGGCCGTCTACTTGATGGAGCATGGTGTCGGCCCCGAGGTCTTTGTGCCCCTGTGTTTTGAAAAGACTCGCTGGGTTCCGGTAGCATTGCTGGGTATCATCAAGGCTGGAGGAGCTTTTGTACTTCTGGATCCTACACACCCACTCCAACGTCTGCAAGGCATGTGTCGTGGTTTTCAAGCGCCATTCGTTCTATCTTCAGAGCTTTACGCCGACCAAGCTTCCAAGATTGCACCACGTTCAATCGTCATTAAGCGGGATTGGAACCCTTCACATGAACCTAAGGGGTCAATACCAGTGCCGAACCCTCAAGTATCTCCGGAGAACTCAATATATGCTGTGTTCACCTCTGGATCAACTGGAATACCGAAAGGTGCAAAGCACTCTCACATTTCGTGGTGTACAAGTGCTCTAGCGAACGTCGCGGGGCTGTACCTGGGACAAGAATCTAGAGTTTTTCAGTTCTCGTCTTATGCCTTCGACGTTAGTATCGCAGACAATCTTCTGACTCTGGTCTCTGGTGGCTGCATATGTGTGCCGAAGAACGACGATATAAAGGGTGGGCATTTGGTAAAGGCAATTAACGAACTGGGCGCAAATTGGGCTTGCATGACACCATCGGTAGCTGGAATCATTGATCCGCTGAAAGTGCCGGCTTTGAAGACGATGTGTTTAGCTGGGGAGCCGATCGCACCTGAAGTCATCTCTCTTTGGTTGCCCCGTGCCCATCTTTTAAACGCTTTTGGCCCTGCCGAGTGTGCCATACTCACGACAGTCCACCACAATATCCGAGATTTTAGGGATCCCAATAACATCGGCTTTCCTACGAGTGCGGTGTGCTGGGTAGTAGATACGCACAATGAGCAGCGTTTGGCTCCGATCGGTGCTATAGGCGAGCTGCTGGTTGAGTCCCCGATAGTCGCGCAAGGATATATCAATGATCCTGAACGAACTACCGAATCCTTCATTTCTCCTAATAAGTACCCCAGATGGCTGTCAAGGTTCCGACCAGAAGGGACTTGTAGCCTGTATCGCACTGGGGATCTCGTCAGGTACACGGAGGATGGGTCGTTACGCTATGTGGGGAGACTGGCAACAATGGTCAAACTACGTGGGCAGAGAGTTGAAGTTGGAGAGGTCGAATACCACTTGCGCCACTGTTTTACAGAAGCTCAAGAAGTCGTTGCCGAGGTCATTTCGAGGGAGAGGGGAGGACCGATCCTTGCAGCTTTTGTCCTGCCCAAGCAACGAATTTTTAGAATGTCTGATGAGAAATTTCAGACTATAGCTGCCGAGGCGTCTAGGCAACTAGAACTTCTACTCCCAACCTACATGATCCCCGCTATATTCATTCCGGTCGAGCAACTTCCGTATTCAAAGTCAGGGAAGCTTGATCGAAAGTTACTTCGCACAATGGCAGCAGAGCTCCCACTCGATGAATACACCAGGCCAGCAGGAGCAAAAGCAGAAAGAGGCAGAGTCGGTCCTGTTTCTGACAATGAGCGCGTTTTGATCGAATTGTTCTCTTCCTCTATGAAGATCCCCGCTGATGATATAAGCACAGCCGACCATTTTGTAAGATTGGGAGGTGACTCGATCGTCGCCATGCATTTAGTGGCCTTAGCTAGGGATAGGGGACTGGTGTTCAGCGCCGCCGACATCTTTAATAACCCAACTATAGCATCGCTAGCGACAAAGCTTCGCAGGCACTCCGCTGGTATCATTGATCAAATCCAACCATTGTCACTCCTCCGCAAAGGCGCGGACAGGGGCCAAATCGAAAGGGATGCTATAGATCAATGCGGAGTGCTTCAAGACCAGATTGAGGACATCTATCCTTGTACCGCCCTTCAAGAAGGCATGATGTCTCTTTCCGTCAAGAGATCTGGGATGTACATTGCCAGGTTCAGATACAACATCTCTCAAGAGACGGACCTGGCGCGGTTTCAGAATGCCTGGAATCAAGTTCTAGGCGCGAATTCTATCCTCCGTACGAGACTTATCCAGTCAGGTGAGGACGGCGTCTTCCAGGTCGTTCTGAAAGATTGGGCCCCGTGGGGAGTCCCTCATGGAACTGTTGATGAACAAGAAACCCATTCGAACGCTTTACAAATGACACTGGGATCCCCACTGCTGAATCTGTCATTGGCACCGATGGCTGACAGAACTGGCTCCCATCAATTCCTCATGACGATACACCACTCTCTGTACGATGGATGCTCAATTCCCTTGTTATGGCAACAGGCTCTCGATGCGTATCGAGGGCAAGAGATCTCGCCTCAGCCGTTTAATCGCTTCATTCAACATATTATGCGGGTTGATAATCCGGAAGACTTCTGGAGGGCACAAATGAAGGACCTCAATGCTGCGCAATTCCCGCCCTTGCCACGCGTCGGTTACAGCCCGAATCCACGTCAGTCTCTTAGTCACGTCGTCACCGATCTGCCAGCCTATAAAGGAGAGCACACTCTCTCAGTCATGGTGCAACTTGCCTGGGCGCTCATCCTCTCCCATTACACGGACTCAGATGACGTCGTATTCGGGATGACATCCAACGGCAGATCTGCTGGCATGGATGGAATAGCGGAGGTAACTGGCCCGACTGTCGCAACCTTCCCCCTACGGGTGTCTATAGACACAGAAAAGACAGTGCAAAGCTCGTTGGAAAAACTGCAGCAGCAAACTATCGCCTTGATACCTTACATGCAGTCGGGACTACACAACATTCGACGGATCAACGATGATACTGCCAAAGCGTGTGATTTCCAAACCCATATAGTGGTGCAACCGGCGAGCGTCATGTCCGGCATGGACCTCGGAGACATAGCTAAAGCCGAAGAAGAAAGTTTCGCAAGCTATGAGGGTTTTGCCAACTACGCATTTGTTATGCTATGTCATCAACAAGAGGGGTCCCGGGATCTCCAAATCACCATTAACTATGACTCCAACGTGATTCAAAGTGACGAAGCTCAAAGGTTGGTCGAGCAGTTCCATGGTGTTCTGAATCATATTTTCGAGAAGCCGGATCAACCGATTCGGGAAGTCCAACTCGTTAGCAAGGAAGATCTGGCTCAGTTAGCCACTTGGAACGGCACTGTTCCTTCTGGAACTCATGAAACCATACATGATCTGGTGCTTCGGCACTGTCGCGAGCGGCCCGACGCGGAGGCGATCAGCAGTTGGGACGGCGTCTTGACTTACCGCCAGCTGGACGATTGGTCCGCCCGGTTAGCCCAGCACCTCCTCACGCTTGGCCTCCAACCCGAGGCGAAGGTTGCCGCCTGCCTGCAGAAATCATGCTGGTCAGTTGTAGCCTTCCTGGCTGTACTTCGCGCTGGCTGTACCTGCGTCATCATCGATCCCGGTCACCCTCGCGGACGGATTGTTGATATACTCAGGAGAGCCGTCCCCGAGGCTGTGATCGCATCTGAAGGCCACGAGAGTCTAGTGCAGGGCATTACCAACACGTCAATATTCATATCCTCGGCATCGGTACAGAGCTTACCATCCCTCACCGTCGAATTGCCTAAAGTTACACCCAGTCAACCCGCGTTTATCCTCTTCACCTCGGGAAGTACAGGAACTCCGAAGGGTATCGTCATGGAGCATAGCAACTGGAGCACGAGCATCACTTATGCGGGTGTCGAGATGAAATTCAGTCAAGCGTCGCGCTGCCTTCACTTTGCGTCATACGCCTTCGACGCCAGTATTTATGAGATCTTCAATACGTATGTGGAGTGTCGATGTCTTTACTCCTATGCTTCAAGCGTGGCCATTTACTGACTCTTCGACTCTTTAGGTTGGCCTATGGAGGTTGCCTCTGTGTCGCATCTGAACATGACCGGATGAATAACCTGGCTTCATTTATTCGTGATCAGGGAGTCAACTTGGCGATACTTACCCCATCCACCCTTGCCTTGATGGAGCCCGAAGATGTCCCCACGATCAAGACACTTATCGCCGGCGGCGAGGCCCTTACGCGCGACGTCGTTCGCCGATGGGCAGGTAAGGTAAGTTTGATTAACGGATACGGCCCAGCGGAAAGTATGATATGTTCTACACATCCAGTGTCACCAACGGGATGGCGAGTTGGTACAATTGGGCCCATACTGGGGGGCCGAGGCTGGATTGTTGACCGTTCAAACCACAACAAGCTAGCTGCTATTGGCGCTGTTGGCGAACTCGTCGTCGAAGGGCCAGTGGTGACAAGAGGGTACCTTAATGATCCAGAGAAAACAGCAGCTGCCTACATCGAGCCGCCCCATTGGATGCAGGACTTCCGGCCAAAAGGCACAGCGGGCCGTCTCTACAAGAGTGGTGACCTTGTTCAGTATAATCCGGATGGCAGCCTCCGGTTCGTCGGGCGTAAAGACTCGCAGATCAAAATACGAGGCCAGCGTGTTGAGCTTGGAGAAGTAGAACATCATGTGAGGGAATGTTTTCCAGTGGCCGCTGAGGTAGTCGCCGAGATCATAACTCCCGCCGATCGGAAACGTGTACCATTCTTGGTCGCCGCCATACTCGTGGGTGAGCCATCTGTAGATGGTATCGGCAGCCTCTTCTATGAGTCTTCAAGCTCCTTTCTTGAAATGTCCCAGAAGGCTAAGCAGGACATCTCTAGCCGTGTTCCTTCCTACATGGTGCCAGAGGTCTTTCTTCCCCTTCGCCGGCTTCTAGTGTCGAGAAGCTCCAAGTTGGATCGTCAGCAGTTGCGAGAGGCGTGTGCCTTGTTAACTCTTGATCAAATTCAAGAATACTCAGTAAAGACCAAGGCTCCAAAGCGTGCGCCTACAACAAGCACCGAAAGAACGCTGCAGAAAATTTGGGCGCGGGTACTTGGCTTGGAGGCATCATCTATTGGCGTGGATGATAATTGGATGGCACTTGGAGGTGATTCAATCCAAGCGATGCGTATTGTCTCGCAATGCGCTGCCGCCGGATTGAAGACGTCGGTTAGAGCCCTCTTCGACGCGAAGACTATCGCGGAGATGAGCATGAAGACGGAAATTTTGCATTCAACGGCTACGCCAGCCGCGGCGGCAGAACGGCTAAACGTGCCGTTCAAGCTATCACCGATCCAGCAAATGTTCTTTGACAGTCTTGGCAGTACGTGCTCACATTACAATCATTTCAACCAAAGCCTCGTGTTCCGGCTTTCTAAGCCAGTGTTGTCCGAGGCTGTTCAAGCAGCCATTCGATGGCTTGTCGCAAACCATTCTATGTTCCGCGCCCGGTTTAACAAGACGTCCGAAGGCCAATGGAAACAACTGATCACCGCCGAGGACAGCCAAAGTTACCTCTATCGAGAAAGCACAGTTGTGAACCGGGATCAAGCATCATCCTTGTTCCAGTCTGACCAGACAAGCTTGGATATCCACCATGGCCCGCTTTTCATTTGCCGTTATATTCATGTAGACGAAGAAAAGGAGACCTACCTCTCACTTACTATTCACCACCTTATTGTCGACATTGTATCCTGGCACGTCATCCTGTCAGATCTCCAAACTCTACTGGCTGGCCAGCAAAAACCAGTAGTGCCATCTCTGTCTTTCCAAACTTGGTCTCAATTGCAGGCTAAACACGCGGCGGAACACCTGCACCCTGATCAGGCACTGCCAAACTATGAGCCACATGTACCAAAGGACTATTGGCATTTGGACACCCATCCTACGAATAATACCTGGGGAGATGTGATCCAAGATGAGTTTGTTCTCACTGAAGGCATTACGCGAGCCCTGATAGGGAATGCAAACGATGCCCTCGGAACCCGGCCGGTAGAAATACTGCACGCAGTGCTTCTGCAGGCCTTTGCACATGTCTTTACGGACCGACCCGTTCCCACAATCTTCAGCGAAGGCCATGGCCGAGAGCCGTGGGATCCTAACCTCAACCCAACATGGACCGTTGGCTGGTTCACAACCCTATGGCCGGCTGATGTCTCTGTTCAGCCAGGAGATAGTCTCATGGACATCGTGGCAAGAACTAAAGATGCGCGTAGACGGGTCAAGAGCAACGGATGGGCCTACTTCAATTCGCGGTACTCTCACGCTGAGGGCGCTGGTCGATTCCGAATGGACGAACCGATGGAGATCTTGTTCAACTATCACCAGGGCTTTTCTGAGGATAGAGCGTCTATTCTGCAACAGTCTACTTTGGGAGACCAAGCTGAGCAAATATCGCCGAAATTGGCGCGATTTGCTTTGATTGACGTGCTGGCTGACGTTCGCGATTCTAAATTGTCGTTCAAGTTTCTTTACAATCGCCACATGGGTCATCGCCAGTCCATCCAGGACTGGATTGAAGAGACAAAGCGTTGTCTCGGGTCCGCTGCCATCACCCTTCCTCACAGGAAGCCGGCTTTCACTGCATCCGACTTCCCGCTGTTGAAGTATTCCCAGTCCGAGATGGAAATCTTCAACAAAAACATTGCCACCCTGCTACGCGCCAGCGCACTAGAGATTGAGGACGCTTACAACTGCACTCCGATGCAAGATGGTTTTTTGCTCTCTCAATCAAAGGTCCCGGGACAGTATATGGACAGGTTCTTTTGGTCGGTGAAGTCGCGTGACGGTTCGCACGTCCTCCCGAGTAAGCTGCAAGCTGCTTGGCAGAAGGTCCTGCAGAAACACCCTCTTCTCCGTACGGTGCTCTACGAGAGTCCGAGGAATAATGGCCACTACGATCAGCTAGTGCTCAAACGGCCGTCTCCCGAAATGTCCATTATTCTTCCCATGAGCAATGACCCTGCACAAGAGCTGGAAAGGCATAGATTCGAAATTTCCCGTCTGAGCCCGCCTCACCGTTTGGCCATCTGTGCATCCCCTGCCGGGGACGTTCAGTGTATGCTGGAGATCAATCACGCAGTCGTTGATGGATACTCCAGACAGCTATTCCTACGCGATCTCAGTCTAGCCTACGAGAACAGGTTAGATGTAACACCGCAAGGGGCATACCGTGCGTATGTGGAATACGTCAATGCCCGCCCTCTGGACGAATCGATGGCTTACTGGGAGCGCTATCTTGGGTCGGTTGAACCATGTAACCTTCGGCCGTCGCGGCCGTCGCGAGTATTTGATCAAAACAGTGATACTACAAGGGTTCTCAGCTTTACACTCCCTTGCGGCCAGAAACTACGTGAGTTCTGCTCTCGATACGGAACAACATTGGCGAATATCTTCCAAATTGCCTGGGCGCTCGTTTTGGGACGGTACCTCAATTCAGAGTCAGTATGTTTTGGGTATATGACATCGGATAGAGGCCTTCCTATTGCCCATCTTGATGATACTGTCGGTCCAATTATCAACACGCACATATGCCGTGTAAACACGGGGGCAGAACAATCCATTCTCGATTTGCTGAGGGAGAATCAGGACAGCTTTGTGCAAAGCCTAATGCACCAGCATATCTCCATCGTGGACAGGATGAGATCTGCTAAATTGTCCACTTCGACTCTTTTCAATACCATTATGTCTGTTCAGACGGAGCTTGGAGGCAAGCATGAAACCTCCGCGCTCCTCTTTGGGGACGACAAGGGGACCAATACTATCGAGGTAAGTAGCGCGGTTGTCTATGAACACCTTCCTGGCAGTGACACGATAACTGACTGTCCCTAGTATGACATGCTGCTGAACATCGGCGTCCTGGACGGTGCAATTGATGTTTCGTGGGAATACACATCCGCATTTATTTCTGACGAGTGCGTCAAGTATATCTCGGATGCGTTCCAGCAGGCCTTGTTGAACATGGTCTCAAGGCCTCAGCAGATGGCGAACAATGTCGATCTACTGGGAGGCTTGAGCAAACAGCTGATTGGCCAAGTCAACGGCCAAGAAGCCTCGCCTGTCGATGAGTTTGTCGATAAACTCATTGAAAAGAGGTGCCGGAGCCAACCCTCTGCGCAAGCCGTCAATGCCTGGGACGGCAACTTTACGTATTCGGAGCTCAATAAGTTGTCCGACATATTGGCTGCACAACTTAGGGCTCGTGGCGTCAAGCCAAACAGCGTCGTTGTTCTCTGCTTCGAGAAGTCACGCTGGGCTGTCGTCGCCCAACTGGCGGTGCTCAAGGCGGGCGGCGCATTCCTGCCAGTCGACACTTCTCATCCGATAGAGAGACTGAAGGATATCTGCAAAGAAGCAAGAACATCCATCGTTCTCACATCGGAGCAAAACTCCTCTCTTGCATCTCAGCTAGCGCCTCAGCTTTTGCTCGTTGATCAACGGATCACCGCCCAGGACAACCCCAGCACACCGCCCACCTCCGATGCCAGAAGCACCGAAGACCTTGCTTATGTCATTTTCACCTCTGGGTCTACAGGAAAGCCGAAGGGGGCTATGATTCCGCACCGGGCACTTGCCACCAGCTCGGTCGCTCACGGAAATGCGTTTTTGATAGACGAGACTTCACGGGTCGCGCATTTTGCATCTTACGCGTTCGACCTCGCAGTTCTAGAGAATTTGACCACGTTGGTCATGGGCGCATGCATCTGTATTCCGTCGGATACCCAGAAGCAAGACATCGCTGGCTCCGTGGCTGCTTTCCAGGCAAATTGGGTCTTTTTCACTCCAGCCCTAGCCCGGGTGCTTCATCCTTCGGATTTCAAAACACTGCGCACCGTTGTTGTTGGCGGAGACTCCATTACAGAGAAGGAGGTCAGTATTTGGCGCTCAGAGGTCAATCTCTTCTTTGCATATGGCCCGACCGAGTGTACTATCATCGACTGTGTGCAGCCGGTGACCGAGGATGTGAATGATAGCCGTCTCCTGGGGCCATTCGTCGGCAGTAGAGGATGGGTCGTGAAGCCCGATGATCCCGGCCAGCTTGTTCCTATTGGAGCCGTCGGAGAATTGTTGATCGAAGGACCAGCTGTTGGTCTGGGTTACTTGAACGATGACGTGAAAACGGCAGCGGCTTTCATCGATCCGCCTCGTTGGTTAGCTGAGTTCCGACCCAATGGTTCCGGCCGTTTATACAGGACTGGAGATCTGGTGCGGTGCCTTGAAAACGGGGTGCTCCAATTTCTTCAACGCAAAGATCTTCAGGTAAAGATTAGGGGGAATCGAGTGGAACTCGGTGAGGTCTCATGGCATTTACGCGCGTCCCTCTCTGATGATTGCGACGCAATTGTCGAGGTGGTCAGCCCAGCCGACGGGCGCCAGCCAATGATCGTGGCTTTTGTCTGCCGCAAAGAAAACGAATCACAAGTGGAAGCACCCAATGGCGACGAGGCCGACGGTCTATTTGCAAAAGCTACTTTGGAGTTCTCTATACAAGCTCAGAATGCAGAGTCCCAGATGAGCAAATCTCTTCCAGCCTACATGACCCCGGCGGTCTATCTTCCACTTCGGCATATGCCACTAACCGACAACAAGAAGGTGGACCGGAAGAAGCTCCGCGAAGCGGCAGCACTCCTTTCGCCCCAACAGCTTGAGCAGTACGACTTCTTCAGCAAGCCAAACGAGCAGCCAACCGCTGCTGACGAGAGTCTTCTCCAGCAAGTCTGGGCGCGTGTCCTAGATAAAGATCCTGAATCTATTGGATTGCATACTAATTTCTTCCGCCTAGGAGGCGACTCAATACTGGCTATGCAGATAGCTACACAATGTACCGCAGCCGGGGTCAGTGTAAAAGTCGCCGATATCTTTCGCCATAAGACAATCTTAGGGCTCGCGGCCGCCCTACGAAAATCCTCCGTCTCTAGTCCTTCTCTAGAGAAGATCAACACGCCGTCAAGCGACACAATATCCGACAGCACGTCCAACCAAACACCCCAAGCCGACCTCAACCTCGCCGATCAGCCCACTCCACTCACGCCGCCCATCCAGGAGGATTATATGTCCCGTCTTGAAGAGCAATTAGCGGCACTACAGAAGGAATATTGGAGAAACTATATGGCCGATGTTACTCCCTGCCATTTTCCAGCTGCCAATGAAGACAATTCACGGAGTGTGGGGGATGTTGTACGGACGATCGAGATGGACGTGACGGAACCTTCAGTAGTCCATCGATTCTGCAAAGACAACAAGCTGACACTATCGAACCTATGTCAAATGGCGTGGGCCATTGTATTAAAGTACTACACCAACTCCGATTCTGTCTGTTTCGGATATTTGTCGGAGGATCGCGACAGTCCTATGCCATATGCTCAAGACGATACGGCACTCTCTGTCAATATGCTCGTCTGCAAGATGGACCTCTCGAACCCGACCACTCTCATGGACGCGCTCCGGAAGAACCAAATATCTTTCTTCAACAGCCTGAAATACAGTTATCCCATCACTAGTATCCTCCGTGCCGCGCGGGTGCCAAGCAACGAATCCCTTTTCAATACAGTCATTAACATGAGCCCATCGTCGCCGTTCTTCGACCTCATGGGAGGGGATGAATCATCAAAGGCAAGTCTTGTTGTGAGTGTGTCGAAACAACCCAATACGGCAGGCTAACAGTTCATCAGTATGATATTGCAGTCGACATCGTGGCGGGACCCCAGCGCATAACCATGGCGCTAGCATATCGGGAATCTCTCATGCCCGAGACCATAGCTAATGAGATTGCGGATACTCTCCGACAAGCGATTCATGAAATAGTTGCCAACCCTGATGTTCCCGTCTCCGCCATCGATGTGGTTAGCCACCGCAGTCGTCAGTTGTTGCATAACTGGAGTGGAATCTTGCCACCAGCCTCGCCGTACTTTGTTCACGATCTGATCTATCAACAGTGCTTGTCCCAGCCCGACAAGACTGCTATCGAGGCATGGGACGGCCAATTCACATATTCTGACGTCCACAAGCTAAGCTCCAAGCTCGCATCGCATCTTGCACGGTACGCGTTGGAACCAGACATGTTCGTCGCGGTCTGTTTTGAGAAGTCTAAATGGGCACCCGTTGTCATGATTGCGATTCTAAAATCCGGTGCCGCATTCGTTCTGCTGGATCCATCACAGCCCGCACAGCGTTTGCAATACATGTGCCAGACTACGAAAGCTTCGGTAGTCATCGCATCTGAGGAGCAAACTCCGATGGCCACGGCATTCGCACAGCATACAGTAACCGTGGGCGATCATCACCGAGACTGGATGATTGATGGGATGACAAGAGTACCCAATCTATCGCCGAATAATACCGCTTTCGCAGTCTTCACCTCAGGCTCAACTGGCAAGCCTAAAGGTGTTCAGATTTCTCACTCTGCCTTCGTAACAAGCGCTGAACGCCATAGCATAGCCTTGAAGATCACTCGAAACTCGAGAGTGATGCAGTTCGCCTCATATACCTTCGATGCCAGTGTAGCTGAGAGCCTGACAACTCTTCTAGTTGGGGGTTGCGTGTGTATACCTTCAGACTCAGAACGGAAGCAATCTCTTGCCGAAGCTGTATCACGCAGTCAGGCCAATTTCATCTTCATCACACCTGCTCTTGCTAGAGTTCTCGACCCGGACGACTTCCCTTCGCTTAAAACAATGATAGTCGGTGGTGAGTTGATAACCGAGAAAGAGCTAAGCCTATGGAGGAACAAAGTCGATCTATATCTTGCCTACGGGCCGACCGAGTGCACCGTCTTCGCTACCGTGACCGAGCGCGTTACGGCGAAAACAAACGGAAGAAACATAGGAACAACCATTAACTGCAGATCATGGGTTGTAGAGCCGAAAAATCACGATCGTTTGGTTCCGGTCGGTGCTGTTGGCGAGCTCGTCCTCGAAGGTCCCACCGTTGCTGGAGGTTATATTGGCCAGCCGGAGCAAACAGCCACCGTCTTTATCGACCGGCCCCCTTGGTTGAAGGCATTCAACAACGAGCCGTCTCGATGCTACAAAACGGGGGATCTTGTCAAATACAACCCCGACGGCACACTACACTTCCTTGGGCGGAAAGATCTGCAGATAAAGCTACGAGGCCAAAGACTAGAGCTCGGCGAGGTTGAATTTCAGATACGAGCGCAGTACCCTCGTCCCATCGAAGTCGCGGCTGAACTTGCGGTACCCGAACACCAATTCCGCGAACCATATTTGGTCGCATTCATATATCCTGCGGCGGAGGGGCCGCCAATCTCCAGTGAGGTGCTAGCTCCGCCTTCTTCTCAGTTTCGTGCCGAAGCGCAAGCCACCCAGCACGCTCTAAAGGAGAGGCTACCAACCTACATGGTGCCGACACTTTTCTTACCGCTCCACCGAATACCGCTAAGCGCAAACCACAAGATAAATCGCCATGTGCTAAGACTACACGCCAATAAGCTTTCCCTTGAGGATTTCCTCTCTTATACCGCACCGGCATCAACAAGCCGCCAGTCGGCCACCGACCAGGAACGAAAACCCCTATTGGCAACACCGGCGACTTCATCTATTCCACTCAGTGCATCTTATCAGTCTGTAACAGCACCTTTCGCATTAGTGAGCGATCAAGTTGGCCAAGAGGCACTTGTCGAGCTCGCAGCAGATCAGTGTGACGTACCTGCAGACCGCATCGAGGATGTTTATCCTACAACACCACTACAAGAGGGACTCATCGCCTTAACAACTAAACGCCCAGGCCAATGCGTCGCTACATTCAAATATGAATTGGCCGAAGGCGTGAATGTGGATCGGTTTATCGCCGCGTGGAATGCCACAGTGGCTGCTAATGCTATTTTGCGAACCCGCATCATCCAATCGCACTCGATTGGATCCCTCCAGGTTGTTGTCCGCGACTTGGTATCCTGGCGAACCTTCGACAATGAACAGGCCTGCGAAGCACATATCGAGGGATTGAACATGGGATTGGCAACCCGACTAGTGGACCTTGCACTCGTTCGGCCGCAAAATCATGTCCAGAAAGGTGTGAGATTTCACCTCACCATTCATCACGCACTCTACGACGGAAGCTCACTACCACGCCTATTGAGCCAAGTTCAATCCGCATACAACGGAGAAGCAGTGTCCTCACCTCCGTTCAGTCGTTTTATCGAATATGTACTTGCTGTCGAAGGCGCTGATGTCTTCTGGAAGTCTGAGTTTGAGGGTCTGACAGCCCCGACTTTCCCAGCTCTACCGTCACCAAGATATAGCCCAGACCCGAGCACAACTTCTCTACACACCGTCTCGACAGTCCAGCAACAGTCCTCTGAATATACCACGTCAACCGTAATTCAGTTGGCCTGGGCTATGGTGGTATCCTGCTATACCAACTCCGAAGACGTTGTGCATGGCGTAACAAGAGGCGGAGGTATCTCCCCCGTGCAGGGCATAGAAGACATCACGGGCCCAACTTTTGCGACCTTTCCGGTGCGTACCCGAGTGAACCGGGAAGATACGGTCCAGCATGTCCTGGGGCTTATTCAGGAGAAAACAATGGAAATGATGCCATTCCAGCAGTTTGGCATGCAGAACATGCGTCAGCTGAGTCCAGAAGCAGCAAGGGCTTGCGAATTTCAATGCCATCTAGCCATCCAACCACCAGAAGGTCCAGATGATGCTGGGGGTCAGCTCTTCGTCGATGTTGGCACCAGACAGGCTTACGGGGACGCTTCCAGCTGCGCATTTATGATTGTATGCCATCTCCCTGCAAAGGGTAAGACTGACATGCTCGTTGCTGTTAGCTACGATAAGGACATCGTCGAGTCATCGAAGGTTGCCAAAATTGTTAGGCAGTTTGAACACGTCTTGCGCCAGATCGAACTGTCCCAGCAAAAGCCAGAGTCGCAGTCCATTCGCTTGGGCGACCTGGACCTTCTAAATTCCGAAGACGCACAGCAGCTTGCAACGTGGAACTCAGTAATTCCACCATCCTATAATGCGTGTCTCCACGAGTTAGTACTGCAGCACGCGGCACAGAGACCTAATTCTCCCGCTATATGCGCATGGGATGGAGAAATGACATTCAAAGATCTAGATATTGCCTCTGCCGTTCTCTCTCAGCAGTTACAGTCCCTCGGTATTCCGCCAGGATCGCTAGTCCCATTATTGTTCAGCAGGTCAAAATGGGCTGTTGTGACCATGTTAGCGCTTCACCGGGTCGGAGCTGCTTGTGTCAACGTTGACCCGACATACCCCAAGGACAAGATCCAAGATATCATTGACCGCACACAAGCCAAGTTCATTCTAGGATCCCGAGACCATACGGAATCGATGACATTCAAGGACACTACGCTTATCACAGTTCCCATTCAAGGCCAACAAGAACCGCGGCCCGAAGACTTCGTAGCTCCTCGTGTCAGCCCAAATGATGTCGCCTTCGTCGTCTTTACCTCGGTAAACACTGGAAACCCGAGGGGAGTTCTTATAGAGCACGCCAATATTTCCAGCAGTATTCAAGGGTATTCTGCGAAAGCACACCTCAACGAGAATACCCGTGGCCTCCATTTCGCATCTTACGGCTCCGAAGCTAGCATCATGGAAATTTACGGTGTTTTGATACACGGCGGATGCCTCTGTATCCCGGATGAATTTGACAGCGTGACTGTAGTGGCGTCCTTCATCAACAAACATGCCGTGAATTGGGCCTATTTAACGCCCTCGTACCTGGCTCTACTAAAACCCGACGACATTCCCACGATTCGCACCATTTCTGTTGGAGGCGAAGCGACCAGCCTCGAAATCGTTAATACGTGGGCTTCGAAAGTTAACCTAGTCACCGCATATGGCCCCGTAGAAGCAACTATCTGCGCAACAGGCTGCCTCACAGAAAGCTGGAAGCTAGGCAATCTGGGCCATCCCGTCGGAAGTGTAGCATGGATTACCATGCCATCTGATCGCTCGCGCCTTGCACCTATTGGAGCACCTGGAGAGCTCGCAATAGAGGGGTCAGTTGTTACGCGCGGTTACCTTGGTGATGCGGAGAAGACTGCAGCCACATATGTGAACAGCCCGTCCTGGCTTCGTCCATTCAGAGAAGGGCATGCCGAAACAAGAGTTTTCTTTACCGGCGATCTAGTCCAATATGATTCTGACGGTAGTCTTCTCTTTCTGGGACGCTCTGACACTGAGACCATACGCGGACAGCGAGTCAATCTAGGAGAGGTGGAACATCACCTGCGTCAGACGTTCGAGAACGTCATAGACGTCGCTGTTGAAGTCGTGAGGCCTAACGGCGAGAATCCAAAATTGATAGCATTCGTTGCCAATGGAATCAGATCGCTTACCCGTAATACCGACAAGCTTTTCAACGCTCCGACTGAAGAATTTATGGCTGAGTGCGAGGCCGCCACGCACAAGCTTGTTGATGTTCTGCCTGCGCACATGGTCCCAGGATTATTCTTGCAATTGCCGGAGATCCCTCGAACTAAAAACAAGACAGCAAACCGACGGCTACTAAGAGAACAGGCCGCTCAGTTGTCTCAAAACGAGGTTCAAGCGTTCTCCGATAGCCGGCTAAAAAAGAAGACCCCGAAAACCGATGAAGAGAAGCTCCTGCAGTCCCTCTGGGCCCAGACATTCAAAGTCTCCCAAGACGCTATCGGGGTGGATGATAGCTTTCTGAGCCTCGGAGATTCCATCGCTGCCATACGGCTTTCTGGCGTCGCCAGGCAAAATGGTATGGACTTATCCGTCTCGCAAATATTCAAGTACCCGATCCTATCCGAACAAGCTCGCGCCATAACTGCTGCAGCGCCCCCAAGCCAGAGTCAGACGGAAGAATACCGACCTGGATCGTTGCTAGGAATTGCCGACGTGGCCACGTTCTTCGACAAGAATCTTTCATCCGAGGCGCCCCTGCACACAGCCCATAATGTCGAAGACATTCTCCCTACTACCTCGATTCAGAGTTCGATGATTAAGATCAACAACATCACCTACAGTCGCCTTCAGATGAATACGCAGGTGGACAAGGCTCGCCTAGAAGAAGCCTGTCGTGCTGTTGTCCGCAAGCATGCAAGCCTCCGTACCGTGTTCGTTCCTTATCGTGGCGATATTGTTCAAGTCGTCCTGCGCAAGGTGTCATTCGATTTGAAGCAGGTTGCATGTGACGAGGACGATAATCTATGGGATTACGCTACGAATTGGTGCACTAAAGATGGTGCCACGCCCGTGCCATTCGGCTCTCTCGCATTTCTGCCCATACTGTTCTCGCAATCAGAACTGGGCCACATCTTAGTACTCCGCATGACACATGCGCTATACGACGGAGGCTCATTCCCCTTGATTTCTAGGGATATAACATCAGCATACAACGGCACCAAGTTAGTGTCCGACGCCCCTTCTTTTGCTCAGTTCATGCAATATAGACAGTCCCAGAACTCTGAAGAGGCCCACCAATTTTGGAGGGCGTATCTAGACGGAGCAGAAATGTCCAAATTCAACATGCTCCCGCCCAACACGGCAGAACCGGAATACGAATTCGGACCGATAAAACAGGTTCCGCTGCCGACAGTCCCGGACCGGATCACCATGGCAACTTTGGTCAAAGCAGCCTGGGCCGTCGTCGTCGCGAAGACCACGAAGAAGAAGGACTTGCTATTCGGGCACCTTATCAGCGGACGCGACGTCCCGCTGCCCAACGCGGAAGAAATCTCAGGCCCCTGCATCACCCCGTCTCCCATCCGCGTATTAATACAAGAAGGCTGGAGCGTCAAGGACCTGCTTGACCACGTCCAGGAACAATACACGCGTAGCATGTCCCACGCCAACATAGACTTCCGAGACATCTTGAAGCACGCCACGTCCTGGGCTCCGGGTACCGAGTTCGGCAGCATTGTCACACACGAAGATGCGAATATCGACATCAGTGGCTCTGTCGAATCCGCGACGGCGGAGTGGGAGACCTTCGGCTTCGGTCTGCCGCTCTTCAATGTCATCACGTATC
Organism: Nemania sp. NC0429; assembly: GCA_022578495.1. Classification (NCBI taxonomy): domain Eukaryota; kingdom Fungi; phylum Ascomycota; class Sordariomycetes; order Xylariales; family Xylariaceae; genus Nemania; species Nemania sp. NC0429. The sequence goes on along the minus strand of MU392264.1, from coordinate 96,403 downwards.
CCAGACGCGGGCAGCTTTGGGTCAAGTTCGGCGCTTCGAACCATAAGATGCACCCGTCCGACGTCGAACGCCTCATGGACCAGTTCATCGAGCTCCTTGCGCGATTCTCAAAAGATGTCTCGCAGCCGTGTTGGGTAGGTGGTATTGGTGAAACCAGCCTCGTCGACGGGACTCGCGGCGGGCACGCTTAACGGTGCTTATGTGCTTAAGAATTTTGACTCCCGAGATTTTCATATAGCTCTGGCTCGTCAGGATAGGTCAGGATGGTATGCCTGTTGGTGGCCTGCTTACGCAGACGAGCCCCGAGCTATTGGGTGGGTAAGGTGTGAAAACGGAATCATTGCTCTGGGGAGCTGAGTTCGTGCGCGACCCGGCTAACTTTTCAATTTAAAACGCCATCCATTCTTCAAGTTCTTGTGGAAAGGTGCACGTAATACCTACATAAATTCGGTCAAGCAGGACTAACTAATCCCATCCGAAAATGTCAACCCATCGGGCTCGTCGTCACAGACACAGGAACACAAGTCTTGCACAGTACCACGCAGATATACTATCCTTTCATGCTTGCATAAGTAGGTAGTTTCGCCTACCTAATCCATCTTGAAATATTCTACCGAACTGCGTGCACGTGGAACAAAGTACAACTAAATAGCTTTTAATTGGGTGTATTATTGAGAGTCACGTCTAGATTTAAGTCTAATTCTAGTAGTAGTCGTCCTCAGAGTCGTCATCGGAAGAATCGCAACCATTAGGACACCTGCGGGGGGGGCCAGGCGGAAACATACCTGGACCTAGAGGGTGCGGAGGTGGAAAAGGCATACCACGACCAGGCATACATAGCGGAGGAAGCATACCCGGAGGAAGCATACCCGGAGGAAGCATACCCGGAGGAAGCATACCCGGAGGAAGCATACCCGGAGGAAGCATACCCGGAGGAAGCATGCCCGGAGGAGGCATACCCGGAGGAGGCATACCCGGAGGCATACCTGAGCGGCCACGAGTAGTCGTCTCTGTAGGATACCTATCTGAACGACCACGAGTAGTCGTCTCAGTAGGATACCTATCTGAACGACCACGAGTAGTCGTCTCTGTAGGATACCTCTCTGAACGACCACGAGTAGTCGTCTCTGTAGGATACCTCTCTGAGCGACCACGAGTAGTCGTCTCTGTAGGATACCTCTCTGAGCGACCACGAGTAGTCGTCTCAGTAGGATACCTATCTGAGCGACCACGAGTAGTCGTCTCTGTAGGATACCTCTCTGAGCGACCACGAGTAGTCGTCTCCGTAGGATACCTCTCTGAACGACCACGAGTAGTCGACATTGGAGGCCCACCTGGAGGACCAGGGGGAAGCACATCTGGACGGGTCATAGGCATATCTCGGCCAGTACGTCGTGACATCTTGATGTTGGTTGGTAGATGTTGGTTGGTAGATGTTGGTTGGTAGATGTTGGTTGGTAGATGTTGGTTGGTAGATGTTGGTTGTAAGATTTTGGTTGGTAGATGTTGGTTGCTAGTATATCTAGACTCGGTGATTTTCCAAATAAAAAGAACCAGACATCGAGCGAGTGCGTCTGAATATATACACAATCGAACAAAGGCGGGGGTTCACAATACTTGGCTTTTGTTTTACGCCCTAATTTTCTCAATGATGGATGTACTCAAACATTTATTGTTATTCTGCAAACAGTGAGCTTGTTTCTGTTTTACATTATAGATACTCTAACAGGGGTGTGGAAAGATTTCGTAAGCTAGGTAGGCAGTGCCTTAGACAATTTAGAAGCATACATAGTCCATTCAGATACGCTTGTTTTTCAGAATCTATTTATGATATAAAAAGCTAGAGGCCTTTTAAAAAAAAACTTTTAAAAGCTCCAGCATACTTTACAGGCATTTGTCTAGCCAATAAAGCCAACTTTTCTGTAGAGGGAAATTCTATACCCTTAAAGTATCCACTATGCCGTGACAGATACGGGTGTAGAAATGCCCTGCACAACAGCTACGCAGCAGATACAGCACATAGCAACACTCCTGTCCTTGGAAGTGCCCGGCTAACAATGATGTTACAGGTGAGAACAAAACTGATTGTAACTAGCAGTGACAAGGTCAATAAACTAGAGCCGAAATCCTTTTCTCCGAGTTACAACTGCATACCTCAGTGGTATAACCAAGATACAAGTGAATGTTACAAGTTCCTTTGTACAGTATCAAGCATGATAGAGCCTATGCCCGAGGCCTTGACCTCCGACCCGGCAGTAACAGTTTCAGAATCCCTAAGCCCATAGAGGATATAAAAGTGGTTCTCTAATAGAATCATCTCCGCAAAATGTAAGGTAGCACAATTTTAGGATAGACCAGGCAAATAAAAGATAGAAAGATAGATACCTCCTCACCACAAAGAGGACATCTTTGTGTAATCAAAGAAAGCTTGCACGAAAACATATTATTGTATTGTCGACAGAGAGTTTCAGTTCACTTTCTCTCTCTGCTCTGCACAAGTCGGGATAGGCTAAAAAACATAAAATCCAGCATATGTACAGTAGTAGGAGTTTCAGTCTCACATTTAATTCGAGAGAGTAACTGTCCATCGCTAATAGATAGCAGACTGATGAGACTTCGAAATACAAGAGTTTGACGTATTAAACTATTTGCTTTTCCAGCTAACTACCTTCAAAAAAGCTATGTTATGTCTATCACAATTATGGCCTGAACTTTTAACATGCCTGCTTGTCTGATCCAGGATTCTCTTACTCAAGAGGCTCCCCCCTATTCCCTAGACAAGTCTTGCTAGTGAGATTTTTGGACGTGTAATAATGTTGCTGGGTCCGTTTCAATTCATATCTATTTAAATTGTAGAGATTTCCTTAACAGGTAGCAAGTGTACAGTGGTGTACTTAATATGGGTTGAGCACAATTCAATATTAATGTAACAATAATTGTTGATGTTAAACTACTGTGCTATCACACGACAAATAGTAGCACCTTCTGAGGGCTACACTATCTAAGTTGAGTCTAATACCCCTAGGCCGGGCCGCGTTGGGAGAATCCAGGCGAAAGGCCACGACGGTGTGGGGGGGCTCAATCGCGAGGAGGAAAGTTCCGATCGCGAGGAGGAACGCGGCGATCGTGAGGATGATAGTGGCTATCACGAGGAGGCAAGTGGCGATCGTCTGCACGATAGTCGGCAGCGCCGGGGACGCCGCCGCCACCAAGCCTACCGCCATCCAAAAATTCGAGGGAGAGGTAAAATTTCTCCTCCCAACTTCGGGAGTGAGTTATTTCCTTTATCTTCAGTCCAATGGACTGAAAGATATCAAGGAAAATCGGGCCATGGCCGTTAGGTTCTTTAATTAGCCTCATGTCCGGATGACGGCGGTCAACGAAGAGATCAAGGAACGCGTGTACACATTCATGCAAGACGGTAACCAGAACTCTCTCGACAGGGAAGGTCGTCGCGCCGTCCGCTCCACCCAAATATAAGTCTATAATGCGATCAAAGGGGTTCCAGCGTCCACGAAGCCCGTCGTTGGGATCCTGCTGTTCCACAAAGCGCAATTCCACGAGACCGGTTATCCTAGTTGGTATGTTTTTCATTATTTTTGACAGCGTTTTGAAGTAGACTGCTCTCGTCAGAGTCTTGAAGAAGAAGCACTCATCGAGAATGATGTAGAAGCCTACAATTGACTCTTTCAGCTCCTTTGAGTACGGGCCCCTCTCGAACGCCTCTTGGCAGTCGCGAAAGCGATCTGTCAGCTCTCTCAACTTGCTCGAGTCTGGCTCTCGAAAAGCCAACGCCTCTTGCTTGAGTAATCTGAGCAGCGTTGTCGGGTCGTGTATCGTTGGCACCTTGCATCGACTCTCCGCGATCCTGTGGAGGTACTTGATATCGGAATCGGCCGACATTGTGATGTTAAATGCTCGTATGCCAAATGTTCGTGTGCTAAATTATGGTGTGCCAAATGCTCGTGTTCCAGTGGTTGGTCTCTGCAATGAATAATGATGAAATGTCGAGTTGGTGTCATCTCTATATATATACCAGGGCAAACAAAGACGATGTTTTCTCCAGTCCACAACAGTAGGTTGTGTTTTACTGCGATCATTCTTTGGAAAACTGGTGCAATTTAAACGACTCGACGGTCTCATAACAAGGGGCTTGTTTTTGCTTGCAATGCAGATGGTGTAGCAGTGGCCTACACGAATCGCGATGGCGACGCCGTGATAACTGGTATAGTAATTAAATGAGCCCAAGTGGCCCATACCTCCGCCGGCAACAAAGTCATTGTCACAGAAAAATAACCCTCTCAGTTCTGCTCTGGCACTAGGACCGCACTCTCCGAGGGATTCGACACCGCCGCCTCCTTTTCTGCGTAGTACGTGTCCAAATCCTCCACAACCTGCCGGCCTCTCCAGTTTGTCATGTTATTCTGGCCTTCGGCCCTGACGCGGTCCGAGTACCACTGCGGCAGGGCCTGCAGCAGCTGCAAGAAGCGCCCGAACGTCGGCGCGATGACCTGGCCGCTGCGCCCGCTGAAGATCTGCCGACATATCGCGTCTGCCACGGACTCCGGCTCGAGGGCCGGGACCAGGAAGGGCGAGCCGCTGTGGAATCCCGCGAACAGCGAAGTCTTGGTGTAGCCCTGGTTGACCATGATCGTCCTGACCCTGGGCGCGTTATACCGCGTCTTCAACTCGGCCGCGAGGCCGTTGTGGAATGCGAGGCTGGCGGCCTTGGACATCGAGTAGTCCACCATGTTGGGCACCGTGAGCCAAGAGGCGAAGCTCGCCACCGTCACGACCATTCCGTGATTCTTGTTGATCATGGACGGAAGGAACTCCTTGACCGTATTGTAATGCGCAAACGTGTTGACGTCGAATGTGAATCGGAGATCCTTCTCGGTTGTCTCGAGGATGGTCTTGCCTCGAGCGACACCGGCATTGTTGATCAGGATAGTTGGCTCGCCGACCTGTGCCCTGACATCTTTGGCTACCGATGCCAGCTGGCTGGCCGAGGTGATGTCGCACGCAAAGTAGTAGACGTTGGGGCCTTGGATTCAACTGTAAGCTCAATTCAATCAAATTCGCCTTACTTTTAGCCGGAACGGGCCTCTCACCTGCTTCATACGTCATGGGTTGGATATCTAGTATGACGACCTTCACGCCCCGTTCCGCCAGGAGCTTCACGACGTGGCCGCCTATCCCACCCGCTCCGCCAGTCACGACGGCGATTTCCTCGCGCCAGTTGTATTTGTCACTGGTCCAATTGTTGGCCACACCATCTGATAACCTCTTACTCAAGTGCCGCACTAGGGCGAGATAGAAAACGGCTTTGAAGCGGGTGTACGCCGTGCGATGTAGCATGGTGAGGTCCTCGCCTCTCTTGGTAAACTTGGCGAGGAGATATATGGGCAGCAGCAGCATAGGATTTAGAACGGTGCGGCTCAGCAAACTCAGCACCGGGTCGGCAGTGAAGCCTTCACGGGGGAGGAACCCGTTGTGGATAGGCATCTTGGTTAATCACTGTCGGTAACAGGCGCTGAGCATTGGCAATGCCTAAGTGATTATTACACAATTCCTAAAAACCGGAATACGTCCGAGGGCGATTGAATTGCACAATGGTAGAATGAAGGTTTAATCCTTTCTCGAAATCTATATGAAATCGAATTGGATATCATGAGGTCAGTAGAAAGAGGGGATGGTGTGGCCCAGATAGCTCTACCTGGTATATATCCCGTTAGAGCTATGCCCCCTCGAAGTCCGTGCCGAGGTTATTTTCAGATGGTGAAGCATGCTAAGTACTTCTGGAATGTGGGGTAATGTTGTGGTTGGTGGAGGGAGCCGGGCCAGGGGCCAGGCGAACTAACCTAAAAGGCTTCACTTTGACTAAACACATAATCGACTTTTGACTTGGTTGTCGTAAATTGGTCAAACTCGTGATCGATGCCGAGATGCAGTCGTCCCGGAGCAATTTGCGTGAGAATTGGGTATATGTTCTATACTTATACAATAGTTATTATTAATGTTACATGCATATTATCAAGTCTCTCACACCGCCCAGCATGAGTAACTTGATCCGTATTGGGATGTTAGATAGAAAAGGAAAGAGATAATGAAAGAACCAGGAATCCAATAGCAGCAGATCGCCACGAGGATGCCATCACTCCGGCATTGCCTTCGTTCGTCGACTGATTGATCACCGTCGCGTCGCCGGGCGCGAAAAGCACACCGACGCTATTGGCCGTCTCGGCATCGATCTCCTCCGGGGAGAGCAGCGGATTGTCAACTGAATCGCATGCCGGGTTATTGCCGGTGAAGCTGATGCTGTTGGTGACCGAGATGGGAACATCGAAAATCGTGTAATGGTCGTCGCCATTCAGACGAAAGTTTTGGCGAATAGATATCTGGCGCAGGTTGTTAGGACCTGCGAGCGCCAAGCATTCATTACTTCATATTTCCACTGACATTGTAAGCTCCACGATCGCTGTCGGAGCTATCGGGTTTGCCATCGCCGACCAGGCAGTCCGGCCAAGTCCACCTCACGTGCTTGACAGTGCTGCCCGGCTCCGAAAGCATAATGTCGCCTAGAGTGGCGTTATTCTCCGACGCCGTTCCATTCGTGATGGTGAAGTTTCTCCCGGTGTCATAACTGTAGAGGAAGATGGTGATGTTATGGATCAGACTGGGACTGTCCGGATCGTATGGGGGCAGATTCAATTTGCCATTGGCCGACACATCGAGCGCGACTTCAATTGTGTCTACGCAGCTCGAAATAGATGTCAGGACTACATGCTCAGCCTTCAACTTGGAGAGCTACGTACCACCGCCCAGAGGCGTGCCTGGCTGAGGCGCATCGAGAATCGCGAAACCGGGCGTATAGATCTGACCACCTGCAATGACGAAGTCGGCTGCCAAGCCCGACGTCACAAATAGCGGGAGCAATACTGAAGCGGTGCTGAGGGGCGTCATTGGGCCACTATCACCGTCGCGTTTGACGGTATTAGAACTGGAGAAAGCAGAATTGTATGAAACTTGGGAGACATTTGCTCTTGAGGTTTCATTATCATAGAAATACAGTACCTATACCTAGTGTAGCTGGACGAGCTCGGAATATCGGCTAGACCCCTATATTATCAACCTTGACCATCCTAAAATCCACACGATTTAGTGATCTTACCAGACTTAGTTAATAGGTAGGGAGATAAGGAATTGGGTACGCCATCCTAGGGAAGGCAATCGGCCCTGTATTTCCGCAATTGCGCCCATAACACTTCATTCGCTTCCTTGTAATCTCCGAGCAAGCCCACTGGCTAATTCACCGAGGATTATTTTACACTTACGAAATACTGTTAGCGCAAAGTGGCGCCCGCCCCCCATGAAATTGAAATGCGGTAATTTCGCCGCAAAACTCTTCGCGATTGCAAAATGGACGCCCTGGTCGCAAGCACGGGGACAGATTGCGCGTTCAATGCTCGGGTAGCACCAGGCGACTGGCCAGACGAACGCTCAGCACCGCGTGAAAGCTTAACATAGATTCGACTCCCAAGGCGGTATGCGGGCAAGGCAACAACTTCAAAAACGCGTACCTGTAGCGCGTTGGACGCAACAGAAAGATGCCCCAGCACTCGTCCATCCGTCCATGTTACCGACGGGTTTTTCTTAAGTAGTTCTACCGGCGCAAATACAAAACATCCTAATACCGGCCGTGAGGAAGTCATATCGGTAAACCAATGCCTGGACGCGCGGGAAGCGATGTCTGGGTTAGAATAAAAACGAACCCTATGGATTAGGTCAAAGTAAGAGTGGCGATTACACTATACATTAAGGCTATGAAGTCACGATCCGGTATCCCTGGTCATACAAGAGCTCACCACAGCAGCCAGAGATTCTGGCTTTCGTCCAGTAACCGTCTCGAGGCCATCCTGATGGTAACAGTCCATCCCAGTACCTCCCGTCGGCCTGAGCCCGCATAGAGCGATGCAGTCATTATTCTAAGCCCCTCGCCTTCAACCTCTCCTGCTGTCTCTCCCAAGCCGGCATCGCCCACTTCACCATGTACTCCGACTTCACAATCTGCTCCGCCGTCGGCCTCTCGGCCGGTTCAAACGCCATCATGCCGCTCAGCAACTCCTCCAACGCCCGCATCTCGCCCCCATCCACGTCCCACTGACACGTTTCACGCGTCTTGCCGCGTCCCATGCCCCACATGCGCTCGCGCAATCGCCGGAAGACGGGTGTGCGAATCCTCCTCATGTTGCGGATCCAGGATCCATCGGGCTCGAAGAATTCCTTGCGATTCTCCCATTTGTCCCACCAGCGGGTAGGCAGCGGGCCGAGCGTGCTGACCATTTCGGCCACGATGTCGTCTCGGTCCCAGCAGAACGTCTCGAAGAGAGGTCGCTCGCCGAGCGCCTCGTAGAGGTTGACGCCGAGCGTCCATATGTCTGCGGCTTGGGTGATCGGCTCGCCGAAGAACTCTTCAGGGGGGAGGTAGAGGGCAGGTGTGTAGAGCTTGGGGGTCGTCTCGGCCGAGACGATGAACGAGGTCCCGTAGTCCGATATCGTAACGATTGGGTCCGTCAACTTCTTTGCCGGCATAGCGATGTACAACGGGTAGACTGCATACGGTGGCGCATGAGACTCAGCCCCCGCTCCGTCAACCCTCTGGACGGGAGTCTTGTCCAGACGGTAACGTGTACTGATCTCGGTAGGGCTGAGGTGGTTAAGATCTGGGCCACGGAGGAGAAAATTTCGCAAATGCAGATCTGGCATGTTGTTAGAACTACAGAACAGAACGGATTCACCGAGAGAGCTCAATGGGTAATTGACGGCACTCGAACATACCTCCATGACAAACCCCACGCGAGTGCACGTAGGATACACCCATAATGAGTTGGGCGGCAATAGATCTCGCGGTCTCGGCGGGAAACATAAAGTTTGACGAGTTCTCTTTAGAAGAAGCAATGGTGCAGCCGGCCGGTTCTTGCACGAGGCAAGTGTGACGCCCATTGGGACCATCAAACGAGAATTCATCGAGGAGTTGTGCAATGAACTGCCGTCCTGGGTGTGCTGCATCGTCACCGCCAGAGAGCATCCGGATAACAGCGCTTTCGGGGCTTTTTGCAGATTCCCCGGCAACCAAAAATTTCAACGAAACATAGCGTTTTAGACACTTGTCGGTCGCTAGCCAGATTGTCGAATAGCCACCGAACCCTAGTTTATGGACGATCTCGTATCGATCATGGTGGAAAGTGTCCCCGATCTTCGTTGGATGAAAGCCGCCAATTCTATAATCTTCGAAGTCTTCCAAGTCGACTTCAGAGATATAGACTTTCTCTTGGAGTGCTGGGGAGGCGTTGCTATCCATGGAATAAGCCCTTTCCTGACGTGGGCACCCTCGCCGGCAGGAGATCCGATTATAGGTCGTGTGAAAGAATGACCGCGACGGCGACCACTGAAAGATATGTAACGGAGCGTTCCCAGGAAATTGTCTGAAGTATTGTCGCGGTTGACTGCGACGAGCGGCCGGGGCGATGTGAATGCGACGCCGCCACAGACCAGATGATGTCTTCATCACGTGGCCTGCTGGAGAGGCTGGAGAGCGAGTGAACTAGAGAAGACGTGGCTCTAACTAGGTATCTCGTCTATCTAAGTCAATTGCTGGTCGCTATAGATCAGAAATCAAATCTGTGTGTATCGCTATGAACGTCGCCTGGCCGTGCCATTTTGGTTGCCCCTTGCTTCCCTTATCTCTATCGTGGCTTGTGGCTTGTTCGGCTTTTTGGTCGCACCAGATACTTCTACAATGCCTACTTCTATGTAGGTAGTAGACAGCATCGCACCCTGTCGGACATCCAAGCTTTCGTCTGAACTAAGGTAGTCTACTAATCTCTATTACCAATACCTAGTTACGGGGCATACATACTATGTCGGTCTTAAGATATTGAGCCATGAGGGAGAAAGGTAATAACTTTACTGAGTAGCTATGAAAACAGAAACTCCACGCAGGCGACCTACTACAATACCGTGGAAACATGTGGTTTTTCTAGCCCGCTCACTGTCAGGCTGTTGCTGCCGACATCCACAGCAGTCAGTGTCTGGACTCTGGTCGTGAAAAGCTTCCGATGGCGGTTCATTGTAATACCTACTGCGCGGCCCGTGGCGGTGTAGCCTCGGGGCCAGTCATCGGGAACTTGGTCGCTTTCATCTCTATCGCCTAGTGAATTTAGTTGTTAAAAGTTTCCGCGGGTATCGCCTGTGCAATGCCGGTCGATGCAAACTCTTAAATCATTCTGCCGACTATATCTTCGATAGTCTTTTTAGTAACCTTTTGTACTAGTTATATTATGTATAATGTTCTGCACCGCGTTAGAGACTGCGTCTTTAACTTTGGCGGCAATATGTGCTTCGAGCTCGTTACAGCAGACGTCGCAGACGGCTAACGCAATTGGGTCTGTCATGGGTGCATATCCGAACGCCACAGTCGTAATAACGTAGCTGCGTTTATTCCAGCGGTGCTTAAGGCGACGTTGTTTACTGCTCGGGTTATTCCGTCGAGCTTAACGTCTTGACGCTTGGTGAGGCGATACACTTTATTCTTTAAGTACCTGACTTCTTGTCCCATAGGCCTGACACTGTCGTCTTGCGGGATCTTATCTGTAGATAGTATCGGTAAACGCTGTCTACCGATACTCTCCCAATTATTCAATCAATCAGATACTTGACTCTCGATGATACCGTCTCCCATCTGGTAGCAAGCGATTGTAGTTGAGGCTCAACTGCACGTTAGCCTTCGTGTGAGTTGACCTGCAGCGGTCCTTGGCTTGAACTTAGGACCTGTCCCTGTGGGACTCAATAGAATCACGCCACTGCCCCTCCGGACAATTAGGTACCCCTCTGTTTCAGAGCATGCGGCTCGTTTTGGCGACTGGGCTAGGCTCGGGCTAGCGGCTCGACTTTACCCTTACGGGTAAGCATTTTAAGTACTTGTTTCAACGTCAGCTTCAAATTCTCAGCATTGTACACTATTAATTCCGACAACGGGGGAAAGGGGATATCAGTTTTCGACAACAGATCCGATATTGTCTGTCATTGCTTCGCGACAAGTGAAGATAGCACAAGCCAATTTACTCTCTTGCACGCTTCCAACGTCCGACGGAGCATACGCTTCTATACACACTGACTATCGAGACGAGATTATAAAGCCGCTATGCAGTCATTTCGCCGGCCCCTGCCGCAAATTGGGCGGTGGGTTGGATATCGCCGGAGCCTGGACGGGTGCAGGACTCGTCATGCGCCGAAGCGTGCCTGTTTCTCAACTTCCGGACGACTGACCCGACAATATGCCTCTGGGAGTTTGGCCGGTTTGAAGGATATACTCAAGGTGTCCGAAGAAGTGACGGAGGCTCTAGCAACGAACAAGCCCGTGGTCGCTCTCGAAACCACGGTCTACACTCACGGGGGCCTCGGCAATGACCTCGATCTCGAAGGCATCGTTCGAAGAAACGGCGGTGTGCCGGCTGTCGTAGGTATCCTGGGAGGCGTCCCCACCGTTGGACTTACTCCCGAAGAAGTCACACAGATGGTCGAGGGCTCCCCCAGGAAGGTATCCCGACGGGACATTGCCTACGTCGTGGGATCGGTGCGTCGAAAGCCCTGAGTAATGTTGGAAACCTGTGGTCAGGGGGTTCGCCACTAACTTCTCATCCAGCGTTTCACGGGCCAGAAGATCAATGGCGGCACCACCATTGCGGGGACCATGGTCCTAGCAAGGCTCGCCGGAATCCGTGTTTTCGGAACTGGCGGACTCGGCGGAGTGCACAGAGGTGGTCAAGATACTCTCGATATCAGTGCCGACCTGACTGAGCTTGGAAGGACAAGGATGGCCGTAATCAGCGGTGGTTGCAAGGGTTTCCTGGACATTCCCAGGACCTTGGAATATTTGGAGACTGAGGGTGTGCTCGTCTCAACCTTTGCTGACGGGCGAAAGGGGGATATCAGCTTTCCCGCGTTTTGGGTCAGGGACACCAGCATACCGAGTCCCACCGTCCTCCAGGACGAGAAACACGCCGCGGCCGTACTGATGGCCCAAGAGAGGCTGAACATCGAGACGGGCCTTCTCTTTGCCAACCCCATCCCGGAAGAGCACGCGATACCCGACGATGAGATATCTGGAATGATAAAGAAGGCGGTGACAGAAGCGATGCAGAAGAACAAAACCGGTAGCCAAAACACGCCTTACGTTCTCAATAGTATTCATGAATTGTCACAGGGGAGGACCAAATCCGCGAACAGGGGCTTGATACGGTCGAACGTCGAGAGGGCGACAAAGGTAGCTGTAGAAGTGTCCAGGCTTGTCGCAGAGGGGTCCTCGGCTTTAGACACACCGTGAGCTACGAGCTCTTCTTATCTTGTTTCTTCACCGCATGCGCTGGTCTAACGAATGCGGAACAGGGTGAAGCGATGGATCGGTATCAAGGCACCTAGCAATGTAGCTGCCCCAATACAGAAAATAATACCAGAAACAGAGGTACGAAGCCTTCTCGTCTGATCTACAGGTGACCTGCGATGGGCCGCGTAAATCCCAGGTCAACCTTGTCGCCGGAGCTTCGAAGGTGTCGCGCTTACTAACCACCATAGAAAACGTCCCAAGCAGACATTCTCGTCGCCGGGTCCGTCGCCGTAGACTTGAGCTGCGACTATACTGGTGTAAATTCGCTGCAAGATCCCATTCCGCAGCTCCACACATCCAACCCATCGCGTATCAATCAATCCATAGGCGGAGTCGGGCATAACGTAGCACTTGCCGCCCACAAGATTAGTAAAGGGTCGAAAGTACGGCTCTGTAGTATGGTTGGTCGTGACCTGTAAGTGCCGTCACCGCGACAATTCACTCTTCACGGTTCACATTCTCACATTCACTTACTCGCCATATTCAAGGGCTGGCTCAACCGTTTTGGCGTCCCTCGAGTCGAGCGGGATGGATACTTCCTGCATCCAACAACTAAATCCCGACGAGCACCCGGGCAGCCGAACCGCGCAATACGTGTCCGTGAACGACGCCAACAAGCACCTCGTGCTCGCCATGGCCGACATGGACATATTCACCAACCAGTCCTTCTCGCCCTCCTGGGCCGCGACCATCCAATCGTCAAAACCAAAGTGGCTCGTCGTAGACGCCAACTGGAAGGACCACGACATCCGGTCGTGGATGCAGGCCGGGAAGCGCAACAAGGCCAGCATCGCCTTCGAGCCGGTCTCCGTGGAGAAATCGGCGTGGCTGTTCTGCCCGGCACCGGCGTCCCGGGGCCTCGAGGGCCTGGGCGTCTTCCCACACGCCACGGTCGACCTCACGACGCCGAACCAGTACGAGCTCGCGGCCATGCACGCCGCGGCGCGGAGCAACGAGTACCTCGACGACGCGCGGTGGTGGTCCGTCGTGGACGCCTTCGGCATCCGCGGCGGCGGCGCGCGCGACCGCTTCGTGGAGATGACGTCGGCGGCCATGACGGACGCCGGCATCCCGCAGCAGGCGGTGCAGCTGCTCCCTTTCATCCCAACCATCATCGCCAAGCTAGGGAGCGAAGGGGCTTGTCTGGTGACGATATTACGAAAAGACGACCCGCGGCTCTACGACGCCGCGCACGAGCCGTTCGTCCTCTCGCGCTGCACCAACGGCCACGCGCACGTCGGCGGCGTCTACGTGCGCATGTTCCCGCCCGTCGAGGAGGTCGCCGACGTCGCCTCGGTCAACGGCATCGGGGACACCTTCCTGGGCACGCTCGTCGCCGGCCTGGCGCAGGGCGGCAAGATCCACAACCTCGTCGACGTGGCGCAGAAGGCCGCTGTGCTGACGCTGCGCAGTCCGCTGTCCGTTAGCGATGAGTTAGGGTCCCTGGCTGACGAGCTGGCTGCTGCTTCGTCGCTTAAATAGCTTTTTTGTGTTCTTCATTGTCTATATATTGGCTAATTTCTTTCCTACATTGACATGCTAGCAACAGCATCCTAATACACGGTGCTTTGTTTAAATGTGTAACCTTTTGACTCTATGATTTTAGAGGAGAATCCATGGGGGCTGAGGGCGGGCACCAGTTGGTTATTAGGGCACCCCCCGGCCCGGCTCGGCCTGCCACATCGCTGACGGCCCGATCCGCGTCACCTATAATTACCTGGTATTAAAACGGGGAACGCCATACGCCATAATACTTGTGGATTGTTTCTCGCATCGTACAGCAAGTCGAGAGACAGGTGAGGTAAATAGAAGAAAAAAGTTGCAAAACGGTTTGGTCGCGATGACGTGCTCAAGTAAACGGGATCCCGAGACCAAAAGCACTTTTCAGTTGCCTGGTCAGCTAGTTGGCTGTCAGATTTCAGGATATGGGGATAGCGGTCACCGCGATATGAGACCTACAGACGCACATAACACACTCAATCAATCTACACTAAAGCTTGATGAGACACCAGCGTATTACGCGTCCCTTGCGCTACACCCCGTGTATCGCTGGGATTGGTTCGAAGCCCACTAGGGGCACGGTAACGATTGGGTAAGCAATGCCAAATCGATGATTGACCAAGTTTGGCGTCCCGAGTGTCGCCATCGCGAGGGGGCTACAGAGGAGATCCGCAATATCGTCAAGCTTCTACCTCAAAAGCGTCGGCTTAATGAGTTCTACGAAGAGACCAAGTCACGCTCAAAGCAATCAACCTGTGCTCCAGCAGACGAATGTGTTCTATGGATGGCAACACCGGAGGCCGGTGACAGCCTTGTCGACGACCCAATTGACTACTGGCATCAGCGCCGCACTTGGTTTCGAAATAAGCTAGATGTTATTGTTGTTGCCATTTGTATGGCGTTGCGGTCGTGGTACCGCACAGGTCTCGTCAGCATCATTAACCCACTCTTTCTTTCAATCGCAGAGGATATCAAGAGGCAAAAGTTTGCCCAACTAAGCGAAGGCGAGGCCGTCCAGCGTGTTACTTCATGGCTAAATAGATATGAAGCCGATTAAAGGAAGGTGTCTTGCCACCTTGACAGTGGCAGGGGTTGGGTTTACACCGGTTTATACCAAATCCACGATGGAAATTGGTACTAATTTTAAATGGTATAAACGAAGTGCGCTGCTGTGGTTGAATTGAATTTACGGCAACCTTGGTCCACTTGAGGCTCAGCCGAGAGAGCTCAAACGACGTCACCCTTATCTTCAGTCACCAGTGCAAATATGTTCTCTGACGTCCGCAGACTGATAGCCCACTCGACATCCTCGAAGCCTTGTCGCGTTCTAATCTCAACATCCACGTCATGGTCCGGCTGCATCACGACGGCGGCAACATTAGTGTTCATCGTGGTTGGAAGCCTCCACTCGCCCGCTACAGGCTTCATATCAAATCTAGCGACGAACGTAGCGACGACAGCTATGATCTCATTCGTGGCGAAGTGGCGACCAGGACATAGGGTTTTGCCCCCGCCGAACGCGCGGAAGCAGACGTCTCGCGGACGGTTCTTCTTCTGTTCCGGGAGGAATCGGCGTGGGTTATACTCATCCACGTCATCTCCCCAGAGGCTGCCATCTTGGTGTATGACACGGCTGGGCATTTGTAACATGGCGCCCTTCTTCAGCAGCCATTGGTTGAGGTAGGTGTCCTCCATGACCTCGCGTACGGATGTACCCATAGAACGGTACCGCAGGACTTCTTGGTAAGAGGAAAGAAGTAGCGGGCAGCTCTCCTTGAGGGTGGTGATGTCAAGTGCTTTGACCGTATTGCCATTCTTAGTTGTTGTTTTCGTACAGGCATCAACTTCCTTGCGAATGTCATTAAGGAGATTTGGATGAGAGTGGATTAGGAGTAGAGCCCAAAACGCCGCAGGGGCTGTATTCACCAGGACGGCGATTGAGCCCCCGACTTCATAGCGGGCGATGTCTTCTAAAGGAACATTGTTGTCAACCTCAGCTTGGTATCGCTTTTTGGCGAAAGCGGACGCTTGCTCGACACCCCCCGCTTTGTAGTAATTTTCAAAGGCTTTTGCAACCTTAGTTCGGGCCGCTATGGGCTTTCGAGCAGTTAACGAGGGAAGGATGCCGATGAGGATTGACATTAGTCCGCTCTCAAACTCCCTAAACCCAAAGTGGGTTAGATGCCGTTATGCACGGATCGGAAAGAGAAGCCACGAAGACACTCGACATACCAAAACGCATCAACAATCGCCGGATCATCAAATGGGTTCGCGGGGCCGTATACCGACCGGGTAGTTGCCATCGTAATGGCATCGCGCAGCCAGGCATACATGCTCAGAGTCTTAGCCTGTCCCTTGTTGGGCTGCATCTGGTCGAACAGCTGCACGACTTCTTTGATCATAGATCGGTTCATGTCATCGAGGTCCGAGCCGGGCTTGAGAGCGGACCGCATCGCCTCGTATGACTCCATTGATAACCCAAAATCGCCGTCATCGCCGTTGACATTCTGGGCCAGTATGGCCTGGGCCTCTTGGCTGGCGCCACAGACAGTAGACGCAAATTTGGCTTCTATGGGCGGGAATGCAAGGGTCTTGTGCTGCTTTTGCACCAACTGAACGAGGTCCGGGCTGGTCACCACATACATCTTCTGACCCGGAAGGGTCATGGTGAAGATGGGAGCCGTAACCTGCTTGCTTCGGAGGAGAATTAGCGAGGCTTGGCCGACTGAAAGGAGATACAATGTGCCCTGCAGTATACTCATTACCTGAGGTCGACATAGTAGTTGAATTTGCTGCGCGACATGCCAATCATGTGTCCAATAAGGGGAACCGATTGGGGAGCCAGTGGCGGCTCGCGACGGTCATGGCCAAACATCTTGCGAGTGACAAGGTAAGCTGTAGCAACAACGCCGGCGACGAGGGCAAGGAGATTGGAATGATTCAGGGCAGAAGGCATGATGAGGGAAAGGAGAAGACGAGGAGGGTTGAGGGCAGAGGAATTGGAAAAATGGGCAAGTTGGAAGGACAATAAAAGGCGGGCTGAGTGCCCTGCTTCCAGTACTATTGATACTAAAGTACCGATACCACCGATACCTAGGCTGTGCCTCATAGAGGCACAAAGGGGCGTCTCCCTGGTAGGTCAAGGCAAATGTGATGGCCGTAATAGCTCATCAGGCATACCTAAAGTACCTACATACCTACCTATAGGGGGGAACCCCGTTTTAGGGCAGGTTGGAACTTAAGTGTTTGGCCGGGTATACTGTCTAAAAATTTGGCAGCCTGGTACATATATTGTACCAGACAGGTACTATAACTGCATGGCTAAAATACATTACTCGGCCGGAACTGCCATACTATCTACGGCTATAACTGCATTTTTTAAACAGAGTATTAAATTAACTTTTCTATTATTGCTATAATATTGCTGCAATATTATAACCTACTGTAACATTGCTTTAAACTAGAGGCCCTTTTAAACCAGGTGCAAGGAGAGCCTTCGTTTTTAAAGGCCAACCTTAAAACGGCTAGTATAAGCGCTAGACCCGACTAACCGATTTTTATTAACTGTAACTCCAACACACCAGATAGACTGCACTCTGCGTTAACAGGCTAAGCCTAAAGCGGCTAGCGCATAACGTATACCGCCCGGCAGAATTTTCTACCCTTTTAAGTCTGCTATTATAACCGTCTGTTTAAAAAGTCTGCCGTATGTATTAATATATTAAAGTTATAAATAATAATAATAAGGTTTTATTTTGCTTAGTTGGTACTAATTTATATTATAACCGCTCTGCTAGCACTTTTTGTATACTATCCCGCCGTAAAGCTAATTTTAGCTATAATATATAGTAAGGCAGCATATATAATATTTAATTAAATAATAGTTTAATTTTAAAATAATAAATTTTATTAGTGCATATAATATAAATATAGCCTTATTACTTTATTATAAATATATTATAAAACCTTATTATTAAGTGCGTACGCTAGTATTAATAGTATTTTTAGCGCTAAACTAATATTTTTTTATTTTTAATTTTTTAAGCGTTTTTTTACTATTGCTAATTAATTAAAAGTTAACTTTAAAAAAGTTTATAAAAAATGCGACATTATTAGCAACTTAAAAATAGCTGTTTATAATATCGGTCGATTTAAAATGTATAACAGCACTGCTGTAAAACTTTATTGTTATTAAGCGTGTACGCCAGTACTAATAGTGTTTCTAGCGCTAGACCAGCATCCCTTTATTATTGTCGAGCGCGTACGCTAGTACTAATAGTATTTCCAGCGCTAGACTAGTATCTCTTTATTTTCGATTTTTTAAGCGTTTTTTTACTATTACCGATTAATTAAAAGTCGACTTTAAAAAAGTTTGCAAAAAATGCGACATTATTAATAAAAGCGCTATATAAATTAAATTATTAATTATAGCTAAAATACTTTCTAATTTTTAAATTATATAGCTTTTATATTTAAATACTTTTTTTTACTTTTTTTTTTACTTTTAAAATAACTGCTTTTTATTTTATAGCTTTAACTATAGTACTAAACCGCTATACTTATAATTGCTAGTTTTTTAGCCGTACGTTTAACCGTACGTTTAATGCAAGCGTTAAAAAAATGCTTTTAACATTAATAAGCTAAGCTTAAAGCGGCTAGCACATAATATAAAGCGCCCGGCAGACCTTTTTATAAATAAATAAATAGCTAGCGGCTAATAAAAGCCTATTAATTGCAGCTAAAATATTTTTTAATTTTTAAATTATATAGCTTTTATATTCGAATATTTCTTTTT
Source organism: Nemania sp. NC0429 (assembly GCA_022578495.1). Lineage (NCBI taxonomy): Eukaryota > Fungi > Ascomycota > Sordariomycetes > Xylariales > Xylariaceae > Nemania > Nemania sp. NC0429. The sequence goes on along the minus strand of MU392264.1, from coordinate 77,663 downwards.
ACTCGTTTTTATTTTTAATTAAATTAATAACTAAAATATAATAGCCTATGCGCCAACTTTTTTTTCTTTTACCTTTAAAACAACTGCTTTTTAATTTACTTATAGCAAACATTAAAAAATACCTTTAGCATTAACAGGCTAAGCTTAAAACAGCTAGTGCAAACGCTAAAACTAACTAACTAACTACTATTTATATAACCACAGCATCGCCTTTAGCGTTAATAAGCTAAGCCTAAAGCGGCTAGCGCATAACATATAGCGCTTAAAAAACCCTCTTACTTTTAAAGCAACTGCTTTTAAACCTAGCGTTGCTTTTATTAATATTATATAAAATATATAATTTATAATGCCTTAAATTATTATATCTTTTAACCAGCAATTTATATAAAAATCTAAAATATAAAAAAACTGCCAACTATATTCATTATATAGCTGCTATAAAAATTATTATATTTTTCAACCAGCAATCTATATAAAAATTTAAAATATATTAAAAAAAACTGCTAACTATATTTATTATATAGCCGCTATAAAAATTATTATATCTTTCGACCAGTAATTTATATAAAAATTTAAAACATAAAAAAACTGCTAACTATATTTATTGCATAGCTGCTATAAAACTTTAATAAATATTTTTTTAATAACTATTTTAGCTATAATATATATAATAAAACAGCATATATAATACCTAATTAAACAATAATTTAATATTTAAATAATAAATTTTATTAATATATATAATATAAATATAGCCTTACTATTTTATTATAAATATATTATAGCTAAAATAATTATTAAAAAAATATCGTTATATTAGCAAAAAAATATATATAATTATATAAAAAATAAACAGTTATAAAAAAAAAATAATAGTTAGCGGCGAAATATTAAATTAAAAAAAGCAGGCAAAACTATGCTAATATAGCTTATATTTAAAAGTCAACTAATTTTAAAAAAATTTGCAAAAAATACGACATTATTAACAAAAACGCTATATAAATTAAATTATTAACTATAATTAAAATACTTTTTAATTTTTAAATAATACGGCCGATAATTAAAATATAATAGCCTATGCGCCGAGTTTAATAAAATTTATATAAACTTTTTTTTTTAAAATTAGCATTAGCGTATTATAAAACAAAAAAAGCTTTTTTTTTTTTTACTTTTAAAACAATTACTTTTTATTTTATAGCAAGCGTTAAAAAAATGCTTTTAATATTAATAAGCTAAGCTTAAAATAACTAGCGCAAGCCTACACCGCCTAATAAAATCTTTTACTTTTAAAAAAATTATTTTTTATTTTATAGCTTTAACTATAGCATTAAACTATAATATTTATAATTATTAGTTTTTTATAACCAACATATTATTTAAATAAAAATAACAAGCTTTTATAATAAAAATAAAAACAATTAAAGCTATATATAAATATTAATAAAAAAACAGTCTAAAGCTTAAACTAAATACCAATTATAGCTAAATAAATTTTTAGTTTATTAAATAAAATTAGTATTTAATTAAAGCTTTAAATTATTTTTTTGTTAATATTTATATATAGCTTTAATTATTTTTATTTTTATTATAAAAGCCCGCTACTTTTACCTAAACAATACGTCGGTTATAAAAAATTAACAATTATAAATATTAATAAATATTTTTAGCTTTAACTATAATATTAAATTATAATATATATAATTATTAGTTTTTTAGCTCTATATTTAATGCAAGCATTAAAAAAATGCCCTCAGCATTAATAAACTAAATATAAAACAGCTAGCATAAGCGATAGCTTATAAATTAGCGCTATATATGCTATATTAAAATGTTTTATATATTTTTTAAAATAATAAAAGTTAATACTATTAAAGCTTAAAAGTTATTTATTAAAGCTTTAAAAATAATATTTACACTATAGCGACTTTATTATTTAAAGTGCTTTTATTATAAAATAAGTTTAAAAAATGCTATATTAATAAAAAAGTTTTATAAAGCGGGTAATCCGCTTTTAAAAAACGTTAATAATATTTTAGCTGGACGCCGGTAATTTAATAATTTTTATAGTATTTATTAATATTTTATTATATAAAAAAAGTTTGAACTAAAAAACTATACCTAGATAGCTTTATATTTAAATATTTTTATATATAGGTAAATTAGCGGTTAAAAAAATAGAATTTCTTATTATATAATTTATTAGTTAATTTAATAGCTTTATACCTAAATATCTTTATATTTAGATAGATTAGCAGTTAGAAAAATAAAATTTTTTATTATATAATTTATTAATTAATCTAGTTAATTAATTTACTATTTAATAACTAATTTAACTATTAATCTAATATATAATAGTTAATTTAATATATTATATAAAATTTAGTATATAGTATTAAATTTAATATAGCGCAGTAAAGTAAGTATATTATAATAAAATAAAAAAATATATTGTAGGTATATTGCTATAAAATAGGTATATTATAATAAAATAAATAAATATATTATAATAAAGTAAATATATTATAGTTTATTTAATATATTATAGCAGCAGTTTATAGTAATTATAATTAAATAGTTAAAAAGCTACATTTTTTTACTTTTTATTTTTTACGCCTACATTTTTTTATTCTTTATTTTTTATTTTTTTTTATTTATTATACATTTTACTTTTACGTTTTTTTATTTTTTATTTTTTATATTTACGTTTTTTTATTTTTTATTTTTTTAAAATAGCTTTTTTTTTGCTGTTTTTAACACTTTACGCTTTAAAAATGGCCGGCTAAAAAAGGCCAGCATTTTTAACACTTTAAACAAACTAAAGCCGGCTACTTTTAAAGCTAAAAAAACTTTTAATAAAAAATAAGCTTTTATAGCCGCTAAATATTATATTTTTAAAAAAACCTATATAGTTAGTTTTATAGTCGATATTTAGTTATTATATTAACTTATGCTTTTAAATGCTAGCATAAAAAAAGTCGGTATAAAATAAATCTATATATTTAATATATTAGCTAATTTATTTTAAAGCCGACTAAAATAATATTATACTAATTAATTAAACGCTAAAGCTAGCATTGCCGGCAGCATAGCTATTAGCGCTTAATTAATTATTATAGCTAAAATATATAAAAACTTCGATATTAATAATAGCAACGTTTTTTATTATTCGGGTTTTAATAGCTATAAAAATAAAAATAAAAAGCAAGCAGTACCTGCTAACTAAAGCATTAAAGCTTTATATGCTTTATTTATAACTAAAAACTCTGTTTAAATTTTTAGGTTAAAAAATATATTTAATACTTAAAATAATAACAGTTACATTTAAAATAGCAACAGTTATCTGCTATTATATAGTTTATAATATAATAGTCTTTATACTGCCTAAGCTTATTGCTAATATAAAACCAAAACGGCGGACTTTATAACTAGTTCAAGCTAATATAACTTTTAGCTTTAAAGTGTTTTTTAAAACATATTAGTATAGCTTTTAGCTTTAAAACGTTTTTTAAAATATGCTAAAATATTTTATATATTTTTTAAAATAATAAAAATTAGCGCTATTAAAGCTTAAAAGTTATTTATTAAAACTTTAAAAATAATATTTACATTATAATAACTTTGCTATATAAAATGTTTTTATTATAAAATAAGTTTAAAAAATGCTATACTAATAAAAAAGTTTTATAAAATAGATAGTCCGGCTAAACGCCGGTAATTTAATAACCTTTATAATATTTACTAATATCTTATTATATAAAAAAAATTTAAACTAAAAAATTATACTTAAATAGCTTTATATTTAAATACCTTTATACCTAGGTAGATTAGCAGTTAAAAAAATAAAATTTTTTATTATATAATCTGTTAATTAATTTAATAGCTTTATACCTAAATACCTTTATATTTAAATAAACTAGCGGTTAGGTAAATAAAATCTCTTACTATATAATTTATTAGTTAGTTTAGTAGCTTTATACCTAAATATTTTTATACCTAGGTAAATTAGCGGTTAAAAAAATAAAATCTTTTACTATATAATTTATTAATTAATTTAATTAATTAGTTTATTATTTAATAACCAATCTAATTATTAATTTAATATATAGCAGTTAACTTAGTATATTATATAAAATCTAGCGCATAGTATTAAATCTAGTATATTATAGCAAAGCAGGTGCATTATAGTTAATTAAATATATTATAGTTAATTAAATATATTATAGTTAATTAAGTGCATTATAGTCAACCTGGTACATTGCAGGAAAAGCAGCAAAAAACTGCTTTTACTCCGGCTATACTGCTATAACTACAGTATTAAAAAAAAAAGCTAAACATAATTCAGCTAATTAAAAGCCCCGGGTGGCCAAATAAAATAAAGCAGAAGGTACTAATATGCTAGTACCTATATACTGTTATACCTAAATACTTATAATATCTACCTTTTTAATACGGATTTTTTTTTCCTAAATAAATAATAATAACTAAGCCTAAATAAAAAATTTTTCCTACTATAGAATCTGCAGCAGAAAAAATTTTTTAAGGTAAAAAAGACCTTCGTTCCACTCCAGTCGTACCTCCTTACATTAAAAACGAAGGCATTTGACAACGTACGGTCTAAAAAGGCTGGAACTCGAATGGCCTTTCGGTACGCTGTTGGAACAACCTTTTAATAGGGGGATAGGCATACTGCCGCATCTCTAGGGACAGAGTGCCTTAAAACCGGGTCCCCTCCGGTAGGTACTTCTTATATGTAAATACCTACTACCTATGCATAGTACAGCTTTTTCCTTTTTATCTTTTTTAGTTTTTAAAAAAGGCTTACTTTTTTTTTAGCTAGGAAATATTTTATTTTTTTACCGGCTTTATCGCCTTTCCACGGGCTTTTACCTATTAATAACTTTATAGCCTATTTTATTTTTAAGTTATAGCTATTAGCGATAACACGGCAGGGCTTTTAAGCTTATTTGCTAACCCCGCCGTTTTTTAAACAGCACTTATATAAATAAATAGCTTTAAGTTTAAAAGCTTTAAAGCTGTTTTTATTTTATTTAAAAATTAAAATAAAGATTTTATTGCTTATAAAAAAGTTATTTTTGCTATAATTTTTATAGTTAATATTATATTTTTTTTATTTATTTTTTTAGCTTTATTATATATTAAATAAGCTAAAAAAATAATAAAAGCAGTGTTATTAACGTTTTTTAATTTTATTAAAAGCAAAAGCAGCACTAAACAATTTGCTTTTTTTTTTTATTACTAAATGCTTTTTTTTTTAAACGTATAAACATTATAAAAAAAGCTTAATTTTTTTTTTTTCGCTTTAGCTATACTAATATAGCAAAAAAACTTTTAACAGGCCCGCCTAATAATTAGGGCACGCAGGGCATAAAAAGCGCCGCAGCTAATAAAAACGCTTGTTTAAACACCTATACGTTAATATGCTTACGCTTTTATTTAAAATTATAAAGCAAACGTATTAATAGCGCTAATAACAGCGGCTTTAATAAAATAGATTATACTGGCTTATTTTTAAATAAATTTAATTAAACTATAATAAAAAGTAACCTATGTTAAAATAAAAAGCGCTTAAAAAAAAGCCTATACGTTTTTTTAAAAGTAGTTAAAGGCTTTTCGCTTTATATAGCAAGGGCCGCTAACTTTTAAATTTTTTTTTATAACCTGCTTAGCTGCACACTTGCGCACTTTTTTATAGCTATTTTTATTTTTATAAAATGGTTTATCTGTTATAAAAATTAAAACTTTGTTTTTTTTTACTTTAAGCTTAAAACCGCTTAGTTAATTATAGCGTTATTTTTAAAGCCGATAAAAAATAAGCTATTTATATTATATTAAATATTTTAAACTTTTTTTTTTTAAAAAGCCGAATAATAATTAACTTTTTTATAAAAAAAATAACCGCTTAAATAAAGCAGGTTTTTTATAAAATCTTTTAATTAAAGCACGACTTTTTTTTATAAATAATATTTTTTTTAAAACCGGTTAAACAAAGCTTTATACTTTTTAGCTTTAGGCTTTTTAAACTTTTAATAAAAACTATTATAATTATTTAATATAATAACTGTTAAAATTTTTATAACTTTTAAAGCTGCAGTAAAAAAAAAATTTATATTATTTATAATAAGTTATATGTTTTTAAAGCCTATGTAAGCTTTAAAAAGTGTATAAACTATTAAAGCTTTTATTTTATTTTATTTTTTAGCTGTTTTATAAAACTTATTATTAAAAATAATAAAATTATAAAGCTTATAAAAGTATAACTAACGGCTTTTTATTAATTAAAAAATAAGTTCGCTAAAGCGTATAAAAACGCGATAGTATAAGCAAACCAGGTAGTTATAGCTATATTTTCCTCTGTTATTTTTATTTTTATTTTAATACCGCCGCCGCTTTAGCCCTAGCTTATTTTTAACTTTATTTTTACTTTTAAGCAGAAGATAAAAACAGACTATAAGTTTAAAAAATTAAAAAAAAAAAAAAAAGCTTTTAGCTTTAACTTTTACTTTTTTTATTTTTAAAACCTTTTTATAAAACGAGATTGCTAAAGTTAAAAAGATCGGGCGGCCTAACACTTTTTTTTAACCGGCTTTAAAAATTAGCTTTTCCGGCCTTTTTAATAACTAAAAAAACGTTTATTTATTATATAAACATAATGTTTTATAATAATTAAAGCATATTTTTAGCTAATTATTTAAAGCACCGGCGATTTAATTAAAAAAAATTATTTTTTTTACAGCCTAGCTTTGCATTATATTTTTATAGCTTATAGCAGGCAGCAGATTTATAATTAAGCGCCGGTATTATAGCAGCAATTTAATAAAAAAATTTTTTTTTTTTTTTTTTTTTTTTTTATAAAATGTAAAAGCAATACGGCATAATAACTTTTATACTTTTAATAGTAAACCGTTTTAAAAAGCGTTATTTTTCGGCTTAAAATTACCTCGGGCTAATAAAAAAAAAAAATAGGCAGGCCTTTATAATTATTTAAATAAACGTATAACATTTTATATTTATATATAATATTTTTTTAGCTTTTATTAATAATGTATAGGCCGATATTATTTTAATATAAAAACTTTAAGTTTATTTTAATAAAAATAAAAATATATATAAAGATTATTTTTTATATTAATGCTTTATTTTTTATAATAATTAAAAAAATAGTCTTTTTAAAATAATAATATACGTATATAATAGGTAAAAGTTTTATATTTACACTTTTATTATTTTAAGCTATCTATACGTTTTTTATATATAGATGCACAGCTTATTAGTATATAATATATATTATATTTTTTGCTATTATAATGCCGACCTGGTTATAAAAGCGCTTTTAGCGCTTTTTATTTTGCTAAACATTATTATTACAGGCGATTTTAACGCTATATATTAAACCTAGGCTTTAAGCTTTTAAAACTTATATAATAAAAAACCAAAGTTTAAACTTATAAATTATGCCGTTATAAACAGATTAATTTAATATATAATAAGCACACCTATATATAAAATAAAGTTAGTTTTAAACTTTATTATATTTAATACTATAGCAGGCATAGCAGCTTAAATTAACGATTTATTATATACCGGGTTAGATTATTTTATAGTCTGTACAGTTATACTTTTTATTATTTCGAGACCACTTATTATTATAAAACGCATTTTTTTAAAATATATAAAACTTTAAAATAATATAATAAATATTTTAACGTTTAAAATTAAAATTTTATAAAAGCTTATAAGCTATAAAGCTATTAAAAACCTATATAATAATATAATTATTGCGCTAAGCTAGACGTTTAATATTGCCGCTATTTTAGCGGGGAACAGCTATAAAAATATTTTTTAATAAATGCCGGACGTTATATCCGCGCGCACTAAGGTGGCCAAAGCTAAATTAAACAGCATTTTTACTTTCGAATAAAAATAAAAGTACTAAAAATTTATTAAAAATGTAAAATAAAATTATTAAAAAAATAAAATTAATAAAATAAATATAGCCGTTAAACTTTTTATTATTATAAAGTAAAAAAAGCCGTTGGATAAACTGGGGGCACTTTTATTTAAGCATAACGACCGCGTTTATATTAATTTAAAAAAAAAAACCGACCTTTTAGCTAAGCAGATTTTATTAGCTCGTGCAGCAGGAGACGACTTAGCCGACTTTTTTTTAAAAAAAAGGCCTAAGTGGTATAAGCTCTGGCTTTATATTAATTTAAATATAACAGAGGCTAACGCTTGCGCCGCCTACGTTGGCATAACTTATACCGCTTTAAAAGGTAATAGTATTAAAGTCGACTTTTTAAGCTGTGCATAGCTAGCTATAAGCAAAGCGGTTATTTTATTTTATAAAGCCTGTTTAAAAATTAAATATTATTTAAAAACCTTTTATACGGCAAACGTAGTTTTTTTTTTTAAGCTAAATAAAAAAAACTATATTTTAATTAAGTTTTAAAAGCTTATTTTTTTATTATTATATTTTAAAAAAAAGCTAAAATGCCTGTTAGCTAGGCGTATAGCTATTGCTGTTATTTTTAACTATGTTTTGCTTAAATAATAATTTAGCGTTTTATTCCGCCGCTTTGCTTTAAACTTAATAGTATTTTTAGTTTATAATATTAAAAAAAATATTAATATTAAAAACAACGTTTTTTTTATTTTAATGTTTAATATGGCGGGCGTTTTTAATACGGTACTATATAATAAGCTTACTGCTAAGCTATTTAAATAAAAATAAAATATATATATAGCCTATTAAGCACAGTTTTTTATAAGCAACCGTTTTATTATTTTGTGTATAAACAGATATAACACTTTTTTTAAATTTTTTAAGTATAGCTTTTTATAAAAGTTTTTTATTTTTTTAATTTTTTTTATACTATTTATAGCTTTTTTATTTAAGCTTAGCATTTTAAAGGATTTTTTTAAATATGCTAATAATGTATTTTTTGCCGAGCATAGCAAAAGTTTTAAAAATAACTTGCTAATATTTACTTTTTAAGCTAATTAAGCTATTAAATAAAAAAAATAAAATGCGATTATATTTAAAATAAATAAATATAAGCTGCTATATATTTTTAAAACTAATTAAATTATAAAAAAGCTAATAATAATTAAAAATATAGCTATTTTAGCTTTATTTTTTTCGATTTATTAGTTTAAAATATATTTAAATAGTAAACTTTGTTTTAAATATTATATAAATATTTAAGCAAGCAAGGCTATAAAAATCGACGCTTTTTTTAAATTTTTAAGCAATATTAAAAAAAGCGCCTTTTTAGCCGTTTTATTTAAAATTATATATTTTATTATAATTTTTATAATAATTTATAGCAGCACAGTTTAATATGTAAGCATTTAAAAACAGTTAATTAAATATTGCTATAATAGCGTCGGCATAGGCTTTACGGCTTATATAGGCAAAATTTATATAGTACTAGCTATTGCAGCAAAAACAGTCGTTTTAATATAGCGGACTTTTTTATATATAGCGGCACTCTGCAAAGCTAGGCTACCGGCTAGGCTTATATATTTTAAGCGCGTATATATATAAGCGGCCACCTATATAGCCTGTTTTAACAAGCTATATTTAATAATTTTAAAGATTTTAAAAGCTTTAAAACGATATAAAATTATATTATAAAAAACGGCTGCTTTTATTTTTTAAGTTAAAAAGCCTTTGCTTAACTTTCTGTTTATGCTATAAAAAGGCCCTCTGCTTATAAATAAAAAAAAAACAGCTATAGCATATAAAAAATAAGCTGTTAATATTTTATACAGATAAAAAAACGGCGACCTTTTTTTATTAATTTATTTAGACGGCTTAAAAAATAAATCGGTGGTATAAAGCTATATAGTTTATTTATTTAATACTTTTTTATACTAAACGGCCGACTAGCTCGACTAAAAAAAAGTATTTAATATAAAGTGCATTAAAGCGTTAAAAGCGATTAAATAGGTTTTAAGTTGCTACTACTAAGCTTGTATAAAGGTTTATTTATATTTAAATAATATTTTAGTTTTTATTAACTTTATTAATAAAGTTTCGCTTTTTTTAGGCTTTTAATTTGCAGAATTTAAGCAATATATAGCAGCCTTTAAAAACCGCTTATTTTTATATTAATTTTTAAAGCATAAAAAGATTTTAAATAATAAAGCTGCAAACTGTTAAGCTAAAGCTTTATTAGCTTTTTTTTTATTTTTAAATTATTTTTTTAAAACTTAAACTTTTATATTAGTATATATATATAAAAAGGCTAAAAAATAAAGCAAATAGATAAAATACGCTTAATAAGCATAATATAAACTAAATAGCTACATTAATTAGTAGATAAGCTGGCCTGTCTGTTTAAACAATATATTTAAATTATACTTTTTTAAAAGCGCTTTATACACTTTTTTAGCAGAAAAATTAAGCTATAAAAACTTTGCTACTTATTATAAAAAGTTTAAACATTTTAATAAATTAATAAGCTTTTATTTATATAGCTAAAAAAAAAATTAAAAGTATATTTTTATATGCCCCGATTTATAACGATATATATTTATAAAAGTATAGCCTAAAAAAATAAAAAAAAAGCTATTAAAAAAAAAGCAGCTTAAAAGTTTAAATAATTTTAAATAAAAGCAAAGTTTAAGCCGTTACTATAACATTTTATAAAAATAAATCTTTTTATTAATTATTTTTTTTATTTATAACAGCTAAATAAGGCTGTTTATTTAAACATAAACTTAAAAAGGTTATATAAGGTAGACGCATCCGATTGGCTACTACGGTCTAGGCGGCCACAATCGCTATAGCACTAGTTAAATATAGTCACCCAAAGTAGACGCTAATAACATCTATTTATCCATCCATCCATCCACCTATGCATAGTACTTACCCACCTACCTTGCCCTCGGGTATTTGTGGGTACATGTAGGTACAAGACTGATACCTCGTGTACTTAAGTGCTTACTTACATGGTGTAGTACCGCCCTAAAAGATATAGGCGCTGTGATCTTCGGCCATAACATGAACTTACACTGGCATTGGAGAGACAGTGGGGATCCCGTGAAGGGCGATCCGCCTTTGGGCCCAGCGGTTCCCGCCAACGTATCCGAAGACAGCGGAGTTGGGTCGAGTCCCGACTCGTCGGGGTTTCTCGCGCCATCGGACCCGAGTAGCTCTGGGTCTACGGGCGACAGGTCCCCGACTCCCCACCCGCTTGATGCATCTACCAGCCCGCGGGACGGGGCTACTGTGGGCTCCAAACGTCTTCTACATGGCATAGTCACGTCGGTTGGCAAAAAACTAAAACGGTGAGCGCTATTGGTGCTTTATAGCTCATCGGATTCTTTCTGTCGGCGGTTAATATTGGCGAGCCAAGCTCTCTTTAACTGGTATATTGATTGGCGAGTAGTGAGTACTTATTAGATTATTACTCTGCTATAAAGTTTTGGAGGTCACGTACTAGGAGAGGCGCAGGGTTGTATCAGTCTTAGCCAACACAATTTTCGATTCAGGGGCGGCATGTTTAGTGTTACCAGGTTCTCCGCCGCGCCGCAAGCGTCCCCCCGCACGAGGCACGGTAGTCCTAGAAGGAGTGGACACGGAGTCATGAAGCACTGTGCCCTAAGAAAGCTTGAATATGGCTTCTAAGATATATATAGCATTTAGCGAGGCACGTCACAATCCCCTTCTCTCTCTCTCTTTCTCTCTCTCTCGCAAGCGTCCCCCCGTCCCTAGCGGCGCTGCTCCCAGCGTGCAGGATTATCACCTCAGCTCGGAACGAGCTGCGGTGGATTAGAGGGCACGTCGCAGATTTAATATCCCGAGCCGCAGAATCCGCGTCTGCATCCGCATCGCTCGATGCGATTGCGTATGAGGGGCGAAAACTCCGTTTGAGAAATAGAGCGAGAACGAAGACGCGGAGGAAACCGAGTCCTACTTAGAACGGGCGTCCGTCCATCGAACACGGAGTCGTCCAGCTCGTCACGCGTCGCGCCGCCCAGGAGCCGCTGCAATACGTGCTGGACTCGCAGCCGTTCGCGGACCTTGAGATCCTTTGTCGCAAAGGCGTCTTAATTCCGAGTGCCGAGACGGAGGCGGGGGTCTCTGCTCTGGGCGACGTGGGAGATAACGATGATATGGACGTGAAGGACAGCGATGGTCGTACGGTACTTTGGTACGCAGGAACGAACAGGCACGTCGCCGCCATGGAGGCACTTCTAGAAAAGGGAGCTAGCCCCGATGGACTACACTATGACACTGCTCACTTCCGACTCAAGTCTGTCACGCCAAGCCGTGGCTCTCCTCTTTCCCGAGCCTAGTACTTCATCCAATCGTAATTATTATTTTTCTTAAACTCCTCGTACGCTTCAAGGCTGGATTGCTGCACTTCAGGGGTGATAAAGTAAGCGTTTTCCGGATCTGTCGCCTCCATTTTGGGCAACTTGTAATCTGCGTCTTCGAAACTGATGCGGTGCTTATCGAATTCTGCGGGGGTGATCAACCCTGTGATATGCATCAAAGTCCGGACATGATTGAAGATTTCGGCTTGGGCCCTCTCTAAACCGTTGCCGTTGTCGTTGTCCTTGACCATTTGCTGGAGTCTCTTATGATTGTCATCCCAGAAGGTATCCCAAGCTTTGTCAAAGGTCTTTCTCATGTAACGTTGGTTCACGCTGCTGTGGAGTCTGACGACGTAGTCATCTGCATCTATTTTAAACTCGCGGAATTTGTTAGAGTGTTTGTTAGGTAAAAAGTGTGCGCGATCGTACGTCTCGCTGCGAGAGTGGGTCGTGATTTGCGCTTTGCGTGCGGCTAATTCCTCGCGCCGTTTGCTCAGGGCTCGCTTAGACACATCCTGCCATCTGGTTGCAAGCTTTGAGTCGTAGGCACCTCTGTCTCCCTTGCTTCGATCCGCGCGACGCTTGTCATACTCTTGTGCATAAAGTCGCCAGAACTTCTTCTTTTCGATCGGTTTAGACAATCCATTCTGCATCATTCTTGGTCCCTTCAGCTCCAACGACCTGACGGTGCCTTCGGAGTCGACGAAGTTTATAGGATCGTTGGTGCAGTACCCGTATAGGTTTGGTCCGTCCACGACCCCAGCAGGATCTGGTGACAACCATCTCCCAATCCATGAAGCATAATATCGTGCATCACACAAATCAAGACCAGTTTCCGAGTCTCGAAGGTATCGACGGAAGCGGTATTCTCGTGAAGCACCAATCTGTCCAGCAGAAGCCTTGAACGTACAGGCGCCGTACGGCGAATATTCTTCGTAGCTGACAAGACGGCCTTGTGCATCAAGCTCTAGGCTGGGACTGACTTCGTAACGGAAAAGAACATCTTGAGTGAAGTCGTCTTGACTCTCAACAGAAGCTATACGGGATGCTCCTGCGATTGAGGAGGTTTTCCTGGTCCTCTGAAGGGTCCCATTACCAGTGAAGACCATTTCCATCTTGGCCTCCCCGAATCGGATTGTGTCAGCCATCTTGGTTCCGGATGAGTTGTTGCTTGAGGCCCGTTCAGTAACCTTCCGAACTCTTTGTCCTTGATGGTTGTAGACAAAGTAGGTTGTCTCGGGAACCTTGCCATTGGTAACTCTCTGCTTTGAGCTTGATGACAGCATTTGGTGGTAATCCCATTGCAGCGAAGAAAACCCGGGCATCGAGGTAACGAGTCCAAGTTGTCCTGCATCGTTGTCGTAACCGTATCGTTCTTCGGTTCCTGATACTACGGTACGACTCAAGCGATTACTCGAGACATTTGGGTCCAGGAAGCTGGGTTCTTCATAAAAGTATCGACGAGTCCAACCACCGACCTTACGATCAGACGTAGGCTGATGCCTCATGGAAGTCATATTGCCAGCCTTATCATATTCATAACGCTCAATAAACTCGCACACTCGCTGTTCACTCCTTTGCCCTTGGCTAGCAGGACTCTCAACTGAACTGTAGGGTTTCGCCATGGATCCGTTTCCGTTACTAGTGTCAATTTGCTCTCGGCCGGTGGCCGCAATCAGCTGACCAAGAACGTCGTAAGTATAGGAAGACCTAGGCTTGATTTGTTGATTGCGGAAAAAAACGGCTTGTTGGGCATCATTGACCTGGCAGAGCTTGCGACCCAAACAATCGTATGTAGTCGTAGAGTCCTCCAATAACTTTCCGTTCTTGTCACGAACCTTCTCGTTCTCCAACTGTCTGGTGAAATGGTCATAAGTGTAAGCCGCGCGACTTTCATTCCCATAAGTAATGGTCAGCACGAGATCGTCGGCTGCGAAGGTGGTCTGAGAAACGATGGGCTTCCAATCGGAATTACGTGTAGCAGCCGAAGATGCCAAGCTGATTTGTGTAAGACGGCCCAGCCGGTCATAGGACTTCCTTGTCCTGTTATTGTTGGCATCTTGACTCTCTATGACCTGACCTTGGTGATTATAAAGGTCTTGGTGTTCGTAGACAGTTGTTTCAACCTCAACATGACCGTGCCATGAAACTACTGCCTTGTATTCTTTGCAAAGCTGCGTGCTCTTGGCAGTGCAATTCCCTCGATTATCGTAATTGGAAAAGCTTGTGAGGCCGGATTGATCCATCTGCTTCCAGATTTGACCACAGAGATTGAAATCTTTAGCTGTTGGATGTTTCTCGCCGTAGATCAGTGACGCGGTCAGTCGTTTCGTGTCAAGTTTGGTAGTGACCCACGTCTCCGTTTCTCTTCGAAGTTCATCGTACACAAACAGCTCAATGGTACCACGTCGGTTCCATGATAGTAGAGGCCTCCCTTGACAGTCTGCGAAATCAAAGCGGTCGCAACCGTCCATAGTAGCTTGGTATACACATTGGTTGAGCAAATTGAATCGCCGACAAATGACAGCACGCCCCTGCGCATCGTACTCCGCGATTATGTTGTGATCGCCGTCGTACACATATTCGATATATCTAAGGTTCGAGCCTGCGCCTTCCGTCTTCTTCCAAACATGCCCTCCAGGAGTAAGATGAGTGACAACAGGGGCGACTGGGTACTGTCCAGATTTCTCGGCTGCTAGGCGCTGCGACTCACCGCCTTTCTTCTGAATCTCTAACCAAGATTTCCATTGCACATTGCTTAGAATACTGACAACAAACTTCCCAATATCTTGGTCCTGAGATGGGTCAGAGATATGGATGGTGTCGCTTGCATCGTGATGGCTTACACTCCATGGCGAATACACAGTCTTGCTCCAGGTGGCATTTGCAAACATTGTAACTACTTCTCGTTGCATGGCATCGTAGAGTGATGTTTGAACAGGCACATCCAGATTTGACGGTGGTGTTGGCAGATGACTGTCGGTGTAAAACGCTTGGTAGGTCTGAACAACCTCATCATGACTGTCTTTTAGAACGCAGCCTTTGCAGCGCCATTCAGAACCTTGTTTACCATGGTAGTCGAATGTCTGGTATGGACGAGATTGGCCGTCGAGGTACATAATCGACAAGCGTATATCAGACTCGCCAGCAATGCCAGGACCGTCGCGCACAATCGAAGCTACCGCTGCAGTGCAGAATTTATCGGGTGCCGCACCACAGCGGTGGCGACGTCCGAGGTCATATATGACGCGCTCGTCTGCTGAACCCAGGAGCTGCTTACTTAGAGCCTCTGTGGGTTGATCAAAAAAGCTGTCGAGGAGATCCTGGTGGGGAGTTGGATCCAGGCCTTGCACATTGATACCCATGCTTTGACCAGGTTTGCCAGCAATTGCAGTTGCAACATTGTGTCCTAAGGGATCCAAAAGGCAGTAATGTACATTCGAGTTCTCATCGAAGATGGTAACGGGTTGTAGCTTCTCGTAGTCGTTCTTCCATGACACCTTATTGCCGACCGCATTTGTCATGCTTGTTTTCAGCAGGAAGTACTCATCAAACTCGGCCTTAGACTGATTGCCGAACGGATCGGTGCTCAAGCTCGGCACAAAAAACGCTGACCGCGCAACGGCAAGTTCGGTGGTGCTGTCTTGTAGAAACGGGAAACTTTGTGTTGCGGATTGCGCCCAAAGACACCCAGTCGAGTCCAGGTCAGCGTACCCGCCTTGCTTGACCATCTGTGAGAGTTCCGTCTGGCCCCCGAAACTACCCGTTTCAAGCATCATATCTTCAATCATTGCAGCCGTGAAACTGAGAATGAAAATTTGATGCACAATAGAGAAGGTCTCAAGGACCCCCAGGTGTAGTATTCTGGTTAAATCAGAGCTTCGGTAATAGACCCGAGTTTCATGCGATGTCTCATCTTGGAGCCTGTTTGACTCCCGACTTTGGAAGAGTTGTTCAATCTGGTCGAAATCGAGAATGGTGGACAGCTCGGTGCCATGAATGCGGTACGTTTGTGTGCGACAAGGTAATGATTTACGGAAGTTGAAGCAATCGCTGATCGAATTCGTGTATGCTGTATCCTCGACCTCGATAACAGTTGACAGGTCCATGGCTCCTCCCACAGTACCAGCAGCGTGTGAGCCATGGGATCCGCTCTGATACGTGATCGTCGCCGATTTTTGGGGGTCACCGAATTCGTTCGTACTTAAAATCATGTTGTGGACAATATGTGGATCATTTGTTTGCATCTTGAGGGCTGTTGTCAATACCTCGCTTGGCAAGGCCCTGACAATGCCATGAGTGGTTTGGTCTGTTTTGAGCTGAACGCTGATAATGTTGTAGGCATTTTCAGTCACGACATACGGAGCACCTTCAGAGGTACAATCATATGTTTCAGATCGCAGCACCTTTCCACGCAAAGACCGCTTAGCTTCGTGAATATCGACCGGACACTCCAGCTGAGGCGAGCGATGGAAAACGGCCGAAGGCGAGAAGTATGGCCTACTGGTAGGTCGATCCGAGCCGGTGCTGTACCAAGTCTTTACCAGCGACGACGAAGCGGTAAAGAAAAGGTTCCTTGTGGGGAAACGTTCCTCTTCGTATTGCTCGACCATGCCAAAGCCGCGGAACTCTCTGTCTTGTGGATCAAAAAAGCCATCGTGATATCTGTATTTCGCAGCTTTGGATACGCTCGAGACCTGATCCGTAATGGTAATCTGGCTGACGCAATGAACAGGAAACGAAAGCTTTGTTTCCCAGGGATGCAACTCGGACTCGTCGGCGAGGTAAAAATGGGTAGAAGGCTCATATTGGACATCAACTTGAAGTCCTATCCCATTTGTATAGGAACGCAGGAGATGTGGTTTTGCTGAATCCATTAGGTCCAAGTATTGCAAACACATCGTGTCAGATGCATCAGGGGATGGCCCTGTCCAGCAAATACACGATGTGCCAGAACCGAGAAGATCCACGACCCGAACAGATGCTAAATTGTCCACTGGAGGAATAGCAGCAACATATACTGCGTCGCTCCAGGAGTTGCCGCATAGATTATAGTATAGATGTGCACCTCCGTTTGGAAGTATGTATAATAGATCCGCTGTGCCAGAGCCATCCACATCGATCAAGTGGAGTCTCTCATGAGAGAAAGAATCGTCGCCGTCAAAAACGGGCGCATTTGACATTGTGACCTCGTTACTGAATTTCCCGTAACCGATATTGGACCAATATGACACTCGTCTGTTGGAAATAGCAACAATATCCGACAATCCATCCCCTGTCATATCAGCCGATCTGACAGACAGCCTATGGTCACTTCGAAGTCTGAGAGGCCCAGTAGCTGGTACCGGTGAAGTCTGATGGGGTCCAAATCCAAGCTTGCCCAGTGATTGTTGCCACACAAGGGACTCAAGTGATCGCGGGTCCAGGGCATCTGCCAGGCCGTCTCCAGTTAGATCTATATATATTGTACCGTCGGAAGACACGGATGAAGAAGAGATGGAAGAGAAGTCTGAGAAGTCTGACCACCCGTCAGCTTCGCTACGTTCAAAGTAGCCGCAAGGTCGACCAAGCTTGTCAAAGTACACAAGGTCTGGGTAGCCATTGCCATCTAGATCTTGTAGATGGTACTTTTCTGGTAAGCTTGGTTGCGAGCAGAGAACTTGCAAGTCTGTGAAACATGGTCCCGTTTCTTTTCGAAGAGCGCTCTGATTGCGCTGAAAGTACAAGGCCCCGCCATCCAAAGTGGTCAAGATTCCGGGAGAGCCTTCGCCATTCAGATCGATCCATTCAGACTTGTCGAGGGTCCCACCTGGAAGATATGGTATGCTTGATGTTTCGGCCTTTTTCAGCTGGAGTGCCTCTGGCGAAGGTAATTGACTGTACTTGAAAGCAAGAGGTGGCATAGACTTTGTGATGTATCTAAGCCCACTCTCCACGTTCTGCACTGAATGACCGAGAGTAGTGCAGGACGACAAGAAACTACCACGCGGAGTCTCATCGTATTCCAACATGAGCGATGAAGTCAGAGCATCCTTAACACCAATTTCATCTGGGAAGTGATGAAACATCAAAATCCTACGGCAAAGCCGGTAGTTTCTGATCTCCAACCCACTAGAGCAACTTGTAAAGGGATCTTTACGGGTCATCCAGTTTCGAACGGCTGTGGTGAGGGGAATGTCTTGCGCATGCTCTCCATAGTCAAATAACACCTCGAACATCCATTCCGACGGTTGCACGAAAGCTTCCCAGTCTTGCAGCTTGCGGCAGGGGGTGGTGTTACCGTACTTGATTGACTTGATGTATTTTTGCCGTCGGCGGACATCGCTGGAGCGATTCATTTCCCAAGGAGGCATTCCGTCTTCGAACAGGCCAGACTCGTCTTCTTGTTTGTACAAGAATTGTATAGCATTGCCTGAAGCATCATAAGTCTCAGCAATGAGCCAGGCAAATATGCATGGTCTGTCCGTGGCTCCGTTTGAGATACGGGAGTCTTGATCGCGGCCGAAGATGGAAGTGATGTTGTCGCTGGTGATCGTCCTCCAGTGAATATCCCAAGGGCCAGCCAGCTTGCTCCAGCGCTCGATGCGCATAGATTGAGAGACGACCCGTGGTTGATATTTACGAACACAAAATTCACCAATCGTCGTCTCCTGCCATTTTCCATTATCGAGTAGAGGAACGAGGTCGTCTTCTCCGGAGAGCACAAAAGTATCCTTCTCATCGTCGTACAAGGGGATATTGCGAGATGTCTGTCTTACGACGGAAGAGAGTGAGAGGCCCCAACCGAAGCCAAAAGCACCGTTGCCATGGCCTGAATCGTAACTGAGATTCAGAGCAGGCCCAAAATCGGATCGGGATTGCGAGATGGGAATGGGTACCGACAATGACAGAGTCCCATTCGAGCCGTTCACGTCGATGTTGGCTCCAATTGACTTGATGGCCCCTCCACCCTTCCCAAGGCTAGAGAACGAGGTAGCAAAAGATGTTCGGCCATGGGAACTGCCGCCATCGCCATCGCCATCCTTGGCCGTACCATGCTGCGGATGAGAAGGTTGACCGCCGGCTGTATGAGTCTTCTTGGCTCTGTTGCCGCCGTACATTCCGAGGCAGACCCGAATTGAATTGAATGGTGGTAGGTTGGTTTGATCAACATCGGATACTGCTTTGATCCATCGCAAAGAGATATTGACTAAGGTAGGTATAATCAAACAAACAGTGTTGTTCAGAAATGTCTTGTTATCCAAAGTCGTTTAAGCCATGCAAGCTTCAACCCAGATGTGCCTTAGGTAAGGTACTATTGATAGCCAGGCTGCCAGGGATCAAGATGATGGGCCTCCATCAGCCAGCCACTGCATTCCGAAAAGGCGTGCATGAGTCCGTTCAGGGCATAGGGAACAGATGGCTCGACCGGGCCATTTACCAGCTGGACATACGCTATTAAATGTGACAAGCTGAGTGATACTGCATGCACTAGCAGGCCCGCAGAGAGGGTGTGTTGAGTGTTGCAAATGCTCTCCATCGCACGGCCTATACATCTGCATGCATGAGCCCGCGGGGACGGAAGGGACAAGGGCGCTAGGTTAGTGACAGAGTTAAGCCTGAAGGATACCGAGGCCTAATAGATCCTTAATAGAGGTGCAGAATTCACTGTATTGTAGATGTCTCCTGTTGTGTGTTGTGTGTGTCTCCGAGGAGCGCGCCAAATTTTGGTGGACTAGTGTACAGAAAATAGCTTAACCGCTTTTAGCGGTCACATGATGACCGAGCCCCTCGTAAGCTCATGACTGGCTTGTACACCAAATCAGGTTTACTGCGTTGCAGTAGCCTCAGCCTTGGAGGGCCATTAGTGCCACTTGCGACAAAAATCAAAAACGTAAAACAGAAAACAGAAAACAAGAAAAGGTACGTACTACTTCGCACAACCAAAAATTTAATTAAGTATTATTGTACAAAGCAACAAATCAATTAAATATTTATTATATAAAGTAATTTATTTATATAATCGATTTACCGGATCTTCGCTTTATTAAAGTACTTATTATATAACTGGTTATTGACCTAAAACACCGCGTAAAGGTGCCCGGTAGTTGTTTTGGTGCCTCCGCTCACTTAAGTATTATCGGCATGCCTCCGCTTACTTAAGCATCATTGGCAGTGCTGTAGGCAGGTACGAGGGACAGTGTATAAGACTACCCCTCACAGTGGATGCCATATACTAGACTTCTTCTCCTCTACAACATCAATATCCCACTCCAGCTGCAACAGTGTACATAAAGAAATAAAACTACACTTACCTAACAAAGGATGATAGAATTGGCGGCCGAGCCGCCGACCGGTCGGCGCGACTGGCAGGGAGGGGGGGGGGGTAGTACGTACCTTTTCCTGTTTTCTGTTTTCTGTTTTCTGTTTTACGTTTTTGATTTTTGTCGCAAGTGGCACTAATGGCCCACCGTCCTCAGCCTCCCGAGAGGCATTATAACATCGCTCGTTGAGTGCTATATACCACATTTTAAAAGCTACGTATTTTTGAAGCTTTTTTAAAACGTAGTGCTTTATAATGGAACTCCGTGTCCACTCTTCTTAGAACTGCTGTGCTTTGTGCTTTCAGTGCTCTGTAGGATATATTTTCAGTGTGCCCAAGGCCTTAAATTCAATTACCTCCGGTACATCGTACCGGGAGATAGTTGTTGAAAAGGAGCTCCCTCTGCAACGCTGCCCTAGGGGGGTTCCTTTGAAATTAAAAATTAAAGGTTTATACGTTTTGAAAATCTGTCCCTAAAATACGCCAAGACGTTGCCAAGAACATAAGACAGGATTTGTCGAATCCTGATGTTATGTACGGCTTGTCACAACCATGCGTCTTGCATTATGAAAGCTGGCAGCTCAGAGCAGAAGATTAGTTATATCCTGATATTAAAGATCAAAGCACTGAGTTATACACCATTTCATAGTTAATGAAATAGCAAAATGGCAGACTCATCCATCAGCAAAAGAAGTGTATAAAAGCAGTGAATTAGAAGCCTCGCAATACTCGAATATAGAGCGTGTAATATAAGGGCCACAAATATCTTACTCGTCGGCGCTTAGAGACTCTTGAGAACATGCGCAATGCTTGCCTCCTATGCATCAGGCACTGGCTTGACATGGTACTCTGCCAACAGCCACAGTCTTTGGCCCTGAGCAGCACGTATGGCGGTATAGTCCTTTCCCCGAAGACTATTCAGCTCAACGACAATGTCCTTCATTTCCGTTCTAGATGTAGTATCCTCCTCAGTAGCGACAACGTCGAATGTGCGACCCATCAATGCTTCTGGTGACCTAGTTCCCGTTTCGTGCTCATCCTTGTCGGTGTCGGTGATCCTTGCAGCCGCCTTACCTCCAACACTGGGCAAGTTGTTGCCGTCTTTGTCCCCTAGTAAGGACGAACTCTTCGATGACACGAGCCAGAACTTGGAAAAAGTCGGTTGTCGACCACGCGTCCAGAATGGGAGCAACGACGAGACGTTTGCGACTGTCAGTTTGGGTGCATTACCAGCGGTGCTGCTCAGCATCTTCAATCCATCGCGCAGATCGAACAGGGCCACATGCAATTGATTGTCGGCACTTTCTTGGAACTTGGTTACGGCCTCTTCGGCTTCTGTCTGCCATGTCGCACCTCCGTCCATTGCGGTATAATTGACATGGATAACCACGTCGCTCATGGTATGATAGTCAAATTGACGTGTTTTGGTGGGCAGTTCCAACGACCATCGAGACACTACGCCAGCTCCCTCGAACGGACCGTATCTCGCACCGGCTGCAAACTCCATTTCAAAGGCGCCATTATCCTGGAAGCCCGAGCCAAGCGCTACGGCAGAGATCGGAACGCTGTCCGTATGGTAACGCAAGTCGGAATTGAGGCTACCGGTAGGGTAGTAGGCCGCGCCATTTTGCTTTTGACGTAGACGATACCCGTGCTCGAGAAGCCTGAGCGTGCAAGCAACGCTGGTATAAGGGCCCACGATGCATGGGATCGTCACCGAAAGCGACTTGATCCGTCGACAGTAGTGTCCTGGGAAGTCATAGTCGAATAACACCTCGGGAAGCATGAACTCGGTCTTGCCCGTCTCTTGGAACCGGAGGAGTGACCAAGGGTCGATCTGTCGCAATGATATGTTCTTCTTGACCTCAAAATCGTGAGGCTTTCCCTTCATATCCAGACTCTCGATCCGTTTGAGATCAAGATACAGGCTTTGAGCCGCAAATGCTCCGTCTCGAGAATCGTCCCAATAGGAGCTTTGGATTAGACTCTCGGAAGTCGGGAGCGATGGCCGCTCAAACATAAAGGCCTTCTCCGCGCTCTTGGCCGCGTCAATTGCGATGAGATATGTTCGATACAACAGCTTCCGTGCGCTGGCATCCATCCATGAGTACAGTGCTTCATTCGTGTACTTGTTACGAAGGTGCTCGTCCATCTCTGTCAGATCATCAATTTGTTGCTTGGCCATGCTAATATCGGCGTCCGCCATCTCAATCTTGATTCGCTGGCTTTCGATTGACTTATCTGTGACCATGATTTCGTAGCCAGCCTGGTTAGCTTGGAGCCGTCTATCTTGCAGCTGCTTGATCAATTGCCCTTTTCGAGACGCGCGGCTAGCCTCAAAATTTCGAGTAGCTGCTTCTTGTTGAATCACTGATGCGACCAACATCATTCCATCGGCTACCTTTTTGGGGTCCATTTGAGTAGAGGCACCAACGCCCATTGGCTGTGCCTGAACTTGGATCTCTGGGAGAGCCATCAATATGGAACAGGTATTTTGAATAGCAGTTGCAACAACGATGAGCTCTTGAGCCTCATCGTTCTTCACCATCTCCATGCTCTCTTCAGGGCTCATGACCAGCTCATCATCCCTAGGTTGAGCGATGGATTGCTGGATCTCAGTCCAAGAACCACCTGGTTTTGGAACTTTGCTACTTGACTCTCCCGTCAGGGCAAGATAATAATTCAATCTCATGACCTGCGACTTGCGGTTCAACTCAAGAATCTCCATATTCTTGACCATATCGTCTCGTGCCAGCTGCTTACCACGCAGTGAAACATTCTGCATAGCAAGATCTTGTCGAGATCTCAGCGCCGATAAAGCTTCGGCATCTTTTTTCTCTTTGATGGCTAGATAAGCATCACTCATCGAGCGAAGCTCAGTACACACTTCGAAAGCCTTTTGCAAAAGCAACGCGAAGCGAGCGTTAGGCATCGGGCCGGCCAGAGCGTTGGCAACCACACTTGCCATACCGCCTGTGGCCATGCTGCGCACAAGTTGCCCAGGGTCCAGGGGTGGCTCAAACAGTTGGAGACGACGAAAATTGCCGTTAATGTCAAGGCTGTTGCGTATCTTGAAAAAGCGGTCGTCGATAAGATCTCGCAGTGCTATCGTTTGCGGATTCGCGGGCACACGGAAATATGGTGAGCGTACCATGCCTTGTACGCCATTGTAGTATGGAGCGGACGGGTCCGCCCCGCCGCTGAGTTGGATAAAGTAGGGTGCATGTATCTCCATGTCGATCTCGGCAATACCGAAGTCGTCTAGATTGTCGATGATTGCGTTGTAGGACTTTATGACAGGCTTGGTCTGTTGTGGAAGAACCTCGGGTCTCTTGCCAAACAGTTGTGAGGCTTGCACATATCTCTGCAAAGCGAGGGGGAGGCTCTCCAAGGTATTCTCTCGAAAGTATACATCTCCAGCTGCGACGAGCATCTGTATGTACTTGATGATGAAACGTCTCATGTATATCGAGGGCCGACCACGAGCAATGGCGTTAGGGTTGAAGGGATTCGCGAGCCAATCGCTAATATCATTCGAGGTGTTATGTCCCGCAGTGAGTTTTTGAACTACCTGCCTCGTGGATCCCGCTAGTCGCAGCTTTGGGTCTTTGAAAGGAACAAACCTCCAACATCGGTCCAAATTGGATAATGGTTTGTCAGATGGTGGTGTGGTGGTGCTGCTGCTGCTGCTGCCTTCCGGACTGGGTTCGTCATCTGCTTGAGGATCGAATACAAAGCTCGCAATCTGCAGCCCAAGTTCGAATTGCTGAGTCGCATAGAGACGTTCCATCAGAAGGAGTACTAGATGGAATCCCAGCTCCCAGCTATAAATCGAGTTTGGTGTCGCCAATTCTCTCATTGTGCCCTCTCCGTGATCACCAAAAACGGTCTTGATGTTGGATTTAGGCACAGTCTCTAGGCCGTAGAAAAGGCCTTCCAGGCCGTCGGACCTCGTTACTATTTCCATCAGTGTCTGGCAAGTGTCGTTGCTTAGTCGCTGCACCGAACTTGTATCCCGCTGCGCGGAGGGTACAAGACCTTTGTCGTCACGTCCGATGATTCCAAAGTATGAATCAACATGAGACGCTGTCGCTCTCTCGAGAACCAAAGCTGATGGCCCGTTGTACTGGAACTCATTGTACGACACAGTCCAAGTGAGCTTCTGGGTGGGATCAGCATCCAGGTCGGCTATATGGGGCGGCAGCGTCAGCAGAGGCTGTTGTTCACCAGCCGGACTCGTAGACGGATTGTATTGCCAGTAACTCCGTAATTCGGCCTTGAACTTGGTGGCCGTCGGTTCAGAAGTTTGATGGTCAAGTTGCTGGAATCTTGTTGGGATAGTGCGTTTCCAATTCGTGCTAGGGTCTTTGAAGTCGCTGACAATCATCTGCGTCCCTCGCAGCTCAAACCGGCCCAAGTGGATTTGATTATAATCAGATGGTTCAGATTTAAACCACCGATACACGTCGAGAACAAGAATATTGTTATCTGTAACGACTGGTTCTTTTGCGTTGGTAGCCGGACTTGTTCTAGCTGAAACGCGAAAGTGGAAGGCTGATATGGACGGCATAGTCTTGGCAGCGGCTGGAATCGAAGTATCGTGTGGCTTACTCTCACATCCTTCAACCTCAATGCTAGATGAAGACACCTCTTTCCTCGACCATTTGCCGTTTCGATATTCAATCCATCCCACCTTGATTTCCCAGTATTGCTGATTCTCCTGTGTCTGAATGTCTTCACTCAGCTTGATGGTTACACTGCTGGCCGCCTGGGGACGGGTTCTGAGGAGTATCTGAGGAATGAAAAGAAACAGGCGACCGCGGTAGACTGTTGGGACCAAATAAGTTCCAGCATTATGCAAGCTTTTGCCGTTCCAATCGACCTCAAGGGCAGGAATCTCTACTTCAAGTTTAGCCCAGGGGAACCAATTGAATCGAGGCGAGTCTGCGCGGACGCCCGTGACCTCGAACACTCTGTAATAGTACTTGTATGGTGCGGTCCTTGTTCTCGCAAATATGTGGTACTTTCCATTGAATCTGGGTCCAGATTCCCAAAAGTACGCCTGTATCTGGAGATCTGCTATTTCATTGGTGTCATAGATGTAGCGTCGGAAGATGGACCCAATGACATCCATGTTGAGGTTGCTTTGCAGAATCACTGACTCTATGGAACGGAATGACTCGCTCTTATCGTCGCGTAAACTGGGCTCGATCCAATTTTCGGGATAGAGAAAGACCTTCCTGTTGGCCTGCCACAGTACGAATTTCGACATCCATGCCCAAGTGTCTCGCTTGATAGCCGTCGTGGGAATGCCGTTCTTTTTCTCCAGGCCTAAAAGACACCTCTGTATAAACAGTTGTACTGTTGAGATTGCCTGCTTGATGCGCGAAGTTTCTTGTTGCGGGCCCATCTTGACATCCACGAGAAAGTATTCAAAAAGACCTTCGACATCTGCGGGCACACGGTACCTGGTTGCAAATGCCGTTAGATGTTGAACAAGACACTCTCTCTTTTGTATGGCGACGTTCTCGATTGCTTTTGCCGGGTCGGCTCCTGAGCGGACTGTGACAATCCTTTCCAAAGATTTAGCCGCCTCATATATAGGTGCCGTATCCTCTGGAATTGTGAGAGCGCTCCACTGGATAATCTTCTTAGCAGACACATTGATGTGTTTGATAAACGCCATCATTCGGTTCAGTTGTATAAGAAACTTTGCATCAATGGCGGCCGCACCTCTTCGTGCTGCCGTGACGTAGGCTGTCACTAGTTCGCGAACACGAAGCAGGTCAAAACCGGTGGCTTTGGAAAGCTGGTTACAAAGGGTCTCCAGTTTCCCAGAGTCTTGTAACAGAGGGCCAGCTCGGTACAGGTCCAGTATGGCGATATCTGATTTCGGTTTGATCAATGCACGGGCTTTGACATGGTCACACAATAACTCGAGGTCCTCTCCCACAAGTCGATCAAAGTGGAGGTGATCTTTGAAGTAGATCAGCTCCTCTTGGCATAGTTTCGCCGCCTTGACAATATCTGTAGCTGTGCTCAATCCGTGCTGGACTTTTCGAACAACTTGGACTGTATCAGGATGCAGTATCAAATCGACAAGTCTGCTTTGTGTGCCCAAGGAATCAACTACAGAGAATAACTTCAGATCCTCAGCATTATCTGTGTTGAGACCATACAATTGACCGCGGGTCGTTGGGAGCGCGGTAGAGGATAGATCAGACGCGGAAAACTCCTTTCCTGCAAGTGACAGAGTAAAGTGTTTGTCGGATGGCCCAACAATACGAATCTTGTTCGCAGAGGGGGCGATGAAAAAACACCTCAAAGACCCGACCATATTTTGGTTTGAGGTAGCGTTCAATTTCTCGATGTCGAGCAGCAAGTCAAGCGGCTTGGCATCACCCAGAGACGGCATTTCAAGCAGCGATCGGTAGGTACTTGGGATAAGTCCCTCAAGTTTAGAACTCATGGTTGCGAGGATAAAATCCTTCTTCGCCTGCAGTTTGCCCTGATCAATGATTGCCATGATGATGCCTTTGATGCTTTGAAGTCTTTCAGTGTCGATTTCTGATGAGTTTTGATGCTCAGCAGGATTGAATATGCTAGCAAACCTTTCGATAGTGTTGCTGTCAAGGGATGACGAGAGTGCCAGAAGTGGTACGATGGATTTCTGGTACACACGATCGACATCGAATCTCCAACTGGTGCCATCAGCGCCGAGTCTAGAGAGTGCTTCGTGCTCATCAGCTGTCAAGATTCCTTGTAAAGTCAAAGTTCCAGGCTTTTGAAGAACCTTTCGTTGCAGAGACGAGTCCTTCGGTAACTGTACACTGACTTGGCATTCAGCTGTAACTGACCATGTGCCTCTCAACATAGCTGCCACTGTGTCATATGTCGTTGAATCGAACACTGAAGCACAAATCGTACTCAAAATTGGAACGTTGATATCAGTCTTCACATTAAAACCAGGTGGTATGGGAAGAGACGTTTCGTTGAGCGCTTGAAGTCCTGATAAGATTTCAGCTGCCAAGCGAACCATCGGCGTCGAATTACTCTCGACATCAGATTCGATTTTGGAGCCAAAGGCATTGAGTAATAGGCTGTTGGGGAATCCGCACTCTTGCAAAGCTTTCCACTTCCTTACAACACTCAATGTCTTCCGTGGACTTTGCCATGGGCCCATGTCTTCACAGTTGAATATACCGATCGAAAAGTACTCAGTCAACGAGATTCCAAGCATCCGGCGAAAGAGATTGTGGCGATAGAGCTTGGAGATATTGGCAAGATTCCACGGTGCTGTTTCTGCAATTCCAAGTGCTTGCGACATTGTTTGAAATTCTTCAGCTGTCAGCTCCAGAGCTAATAGCAAGGGCGTCATGAGGTCCCTGATGAGGGGCTTTGGGAGCTGAGAATCTGCCTTGCTGAAGTCTCTCAACGCCGGATACTGCTTCAGGTATCGAGGATGGAAAAAGAGAGTTTTGTAGAGCGAATTGGGACTGCTTAGCCGCATTGCGCCCCAAAGCGGTATCAATTCATTGACTTCAATACAAGTCAGGGCAGCGAGCTTCTTGATTGCGGCGAGCTCAAGCAACAGATCAGCATCTATCGCCGAAGTCGGGGGAACAGCCTCCCCAGAGACTCTGGAGAGGGCAAGCGTCACGATGGCGTTGTCGAGATCTAGGAGCCTCCAGCCGAGAGTCCTCCATAGTCGAATTAGAGATAGCAAATCCGCGCAGTCCTCAATTTTCAAGGTATTTTCGATTTCCTGTTGTCGGATGTTTGTACTGCACAATTTCATGTCTTCCAATTTCCCAGAGAAAGTTCCCTTGGCAGTCTTGACAGATATTACCAGACGCTCTGACAAGAACTCAGTCTTGATGAGTTCTGATAGTTCCAGGAATCGCAGTCCAGAACGCGGCAGCAAAACAGCTTCAACATTGTTGATGCCGCTGATGCCGTTGACTCTCCCTGCCATTTTGTCGTTTGCGGAACCCTGGCCATCTGTAGTAAAGCCCCAATACTCTCCTATCGAGCTCAGACCGATCTTCTTAGCATATTCCTCTCGAGTAAAAATATTGCGATGATCGTGTAGCTTAGAAATCAGAGCTGAAGATTGGAAGGCTTCTCCAGTTATCATGACAAACTCCTGGTGCGAGAGTGACAAGAATTCTGCGGCGAGCTGCTTTTCCAGTCCCGTTTCAATCAGCGCAATTATCTGCGCTTGCTCATTCACGTCTGCCCGAGATATAACACCAGAAGGAAGCGAAAGGGGCGAAAACAATTCCAAAAGATCGTAGAATGATAGACCAATAGCTTGAAAGTATTCACGACAGGAATAAAGACCCATGTTGAAGGGGGCGCATCTGGGCGGGGAGTTTTGACGCTGAATGACACTTGCGTAGACTCTCCAGTCCGTGGACTGCGGAGTGATACCTTCATATGCTTTGTCACCTACCGACACGGATGCCTCTTGATCAACAGGATCTAGAATCTTGGCCAGTTGAGCAGCTCCAGCGATAAAAGCCTCCAATGTTTCATTGACAAGATCGGTGTATCTCACTAAAGTGGTGGTGTTGGCCCGAGAAAGTTGTAAATCGGCTACATCTGGACGCCGGGCCCGGAAGGTTGTGAGCAGTCGTGATGGCTTGCTCGTTTCTTTTGTATCCTTGGGATTCAGATACGAGTAACGCAGAAGTTGAAGGAGGTCTACAAGGTATGCTGACGGCGACAGGACGGACGAATATTCGTCAACCTCTGTGCTGTCATGTTCCCGAAAGAGCGTTTCCAGGGTGATGGCTGGATTTGAACCGTCGACTGGAACGGGAGGGTCGGAGTCGGCCTCCTTTTCCAATGCCAAGACCGGTATATCTTCCCTCTGCAGAATAAAGTCAGTCCAGAGACGTGAATTCCGAAGATCGATGAGATTGGCTTGTTGCCATATTGTGATGGCGACATCTTCGGAAAGTATCAACGAGGCACCGAGAAGTTGGACAAACGTGTCTCTGTCCGTCGCCGCAATAGAATTCGCAGACAAGAAACCTTTAGCCAACAGTGCGCTTATATGAAGCGGGTCTCGGACAAGTCTGTGGAGGCGCTGGAGAGCTGCAACATGGCTCCTAGCCTCTTGGGAGACATCCGGTCCGGACTTTTCAAGCTTTTTGTTGATGCCCGGAAGCGACTGCTTGGATATGTTTATTCCTTGCTCCACAGCGGAGAGTAGCACCAGCTCAGCGAGCCTCCGACTTGCTTCGGTTGGCATCAGAAGCCCACCTCCTTTGACCAAACCCGCGATGGTCTCTGTAGGGCGAGTTTCAAAGAGACAGAGACGCAGTGATTGTTTTTCACTTTCACCCAGCGACCCTAGACTTGCACCACAGTACTCAACGATAGCAGTGCCTATTGTTCGTTGAGTGGGAGTAGAATCGGCAATTGATTTGACGAAAAGTACGGATCCTTTCGTCGCTTGGATCAGATCGGAGATGTAGTGCAGCTGAATTACTTGGTCGTCTGATAATTTCTCCTTGTTTTCGATGCAGAAGTTCTCAAACCCCGCAACAATAACGCCTATAGACTCTTCGTCGGACTTGGCCGAAGCTCGAAGCCGGGTTAATTCTGCAGCAAGGGCATTGACCAGGCTCCTGTTACCCAGCCGGGGCAATAGAATATCGTGCCATTGTTTTTCCATGGAGAGATTGTTGTCTGTTAAACCACATGTGGCGATAGAAGACGTATAATTAGGTAATTGCGAACAAAGTATAGGTCAGGAGTCAAAAGAAGAAGAAAAGAATTTCCGGTCGAAAGACCATGCAAAAAGATACTGAGTTGTCAGGGTATGCTTGCAAGAGACTGCTTCAGAGAACCTCCGTAGCACAATCAACCATCTGGGGGAGGTGGTTCTGCGATTGGTACATAGGGTGGGATGTCTATACAATGAAAGACCTCGGAGGATAGGCAATAATTACTTAGGGGCTCCGGCGCTGTAGAGGTTATAGATAACGGGGGGTTAACAAGTCTTAGCGGGAAGTCTAAGCCACGGACCTAGCGAAGGTTACGTGAGATATGCAAAGCACATGCTAAGTATATATTAAATAAATATTGATAAAACAATAATATCAGGCAAATATTAAAATAAAAATATTCAATGTTTATTTACGTGTAACTATGTATAATTATATTTAGGTGTGACATGTCAAGTGTTTTGTCTTTATAGCACACGCTGTAAGTGCTCGCGGGCCGCAGTACTGTTACGCCGTTGACCCACCCCTCCTGGGGTTATTGCCCCGTTGGCAATAGCCGACTCAATCTTGCCTTATACACTATTGGCGTGGTCTGTAGGCACGCGTACGCGGTCAGCGCCGCGTCGACAAGCGTACGGGGGTTGCGTAGGTACGCCTATCCCTTTACACGCAGCCTGTTGCGACCTGAGAGCTTTGAGTATCCCAAAGTGCGCTTTTTGTCGGTTACCAGTTACCACTAGCATCATTATGCAGTGACAAGTGTAGTGATAGCGGCTGAACCCAGCCAAGCATGGGGGTTGCTCAGCGCGAACTTTTCTGGGGCTAGCGAATCCATTACTGCATTCGGCAGACATACCTAGCTTTTGTATTCAGCTCGATGAAGGTGCATAGAGTCACCTGAGACTATCATATTGATACAAGACTCAAGAGGCAGTCCCGAATACTCAAAGCCGCCAGCTCGCAATTGGAAACGGCCGCTAGTATATTTCTTACCACTATACTGACTTATCTATGGCCGGTTGAGTCGAGCCCTGCATTACTGCATTACTGCATTATTCGTACTAGGGTGACGGCGTAATAATGCTAGTAGTGGCCTGGACTCTCTGAGTCCTTATTGAGAGTAGCCTGCATGCATGGAGACAGTCTAGAACACCCATAGCCGTTGGGAATGAAAAGCGAGGCTCCATGCTTCTTGGTTGCCGCACCAGTTTTGACAGCGAATAAGATTATGTTGCTTGAGGAATCTTTGCTCCGATCGAGGTGGTTGGCTCTTCAGTCGTAGCTTGCGCAGCATAGAGACTGGTGAACACACGCGCGTTCAATAACCTCGATACAGACAGCCCTGTGAGCGACCATAAAAAGGTCCGGGATGGTCATGCTACAAGTTGGCATCCGTCATCATGTGCTATCTAGGTTGTCCACAATCGAATTTCATATACATATACACTATCACTCTCACGATAAAGTACGCAGACACCAGCAGACTTTTGCATCACATCATTTCAGACGGTGCACGCGCACATTACACTCGTCTTATCAAATCATTCTACGTATATTTCATCAAGTGATACCTGATAGGCAGACTCTTGGCACAGAAAACCCAAAACAGAATGCCTATCAACCAAGACAAAGACGGAGCCATCAAGGTCGATGATGTTGAGTCCCGCCTATGGCTCCAGACCAAGACTCAAAGTGGGCACAATTGGGATCAAGTCCTCGGCGTGTCTCAAAGAGTCATCAACAAGAACTTTAAGCGGCTTTTCGAATTGTACCCCGAGATGGCAGACATGTACAACTCGAATGACATGGGCATGATTGATGCAACACTACTGGCTCCTCAAATCATCATTCCAGGTGGGAATACATCGGCCAACAAATCTCTGGTCTACTTCCAGCTGAGGTACGGTGTCAATGGTCGCTATTGATCTAGTTCACTTGCGCTAACGACAGCCAAAGTTTCGAAAGCGGTTCCATGAGCAACTCAAGCGGAAAGACTCTAATCGAAGACCTCTCCAACTGGGTTATCACGTGTGAGGTCAAGATTGACAGCACGAAAGCCGTCATCACCTCAGACATGTCAGACGCGGCCAAGGAGAAAGTGAGAAGGGAAAATGACTGGATCGACAAGTTCGACGTTGCTGGGGACTATTCCGCAGAGCGATTGTACGCGAAGCTATCAAGTATATCTCACCTTGATTGTGTTTCCCACACTGCTCGTTTGACTAACGTCCTGGCCCTAGGCATCAATTGGACTCAGCCTCAGTCCGACTATACAATCTGTGGTCTGGACAAGAACAACAAGCCAATCAAATACAAAAACTGGCAAGCTGAGGACACGACTCGGGCCATGTACCTTAATTTGTGGCTCATGGACTGGTCGGCAAAGCAAGACGCACAAGGAAGAAACAACATCGGCTTGTCTGTCCAAGTCCCTCCAGGTAAGAACAAGTGACAGCGCAAGTCTAGTACAAAATGGAGCTGACATAAGGATAGTCCAGAATGTAAAGAACCCTACCTATGGTATGTTATGTCAGACCTTCACAGTATCTCGCGCGCAGCTGACGAAATGTGCTTAGAACCTGTTTTCATGATGAATCAGAGCTATGTCTACAAGAGTGCAAAGCAAGGCGCTATTAATGGTGCCACAGGAGATTCGGGCGCTGCTCTCTGCAATGCGTATCTCTATACTGAAATGGTTAAGCTTCCTGGTCTATCAAATGAGAGACGTCCCGACGATAATACCCTGGTTTGGTCAGGAAACTTCTGCACCTTACCAAAGACAGTCGAGGGAAGCGACGCGATTGATGGCACCTTTGTCTTTGGCAGGAATGTCTTCTTGGAGCATTTTTTGCTTCCCGAACTGAGGGCCATCAACAAAGCGTTCGATATTTATCACCTGAAACCTTATGGAATACAACAAGCCGACGGACGAATTTCCTGCTATCAGCCATACTCAATTGGGCGTGATGAGAACCACCGCGACCTTTACGACAAGGTGTTTGATTTCAACAATGTCAATGACGCAAGTGACCCGGACAAACTCAACGGTTACTACTACGAGAAAACCAACGAGCAGCCATGGGTGGTAGTAACAAACACGGGTGACAAAGCCGGCGATCTCAGAGTCTCTAATTTGGGTCAGTCGAATCCTTGAAACGAAATTGTTAAAGATTACAATGAAGGCAGCTAACATTATTGCAGACAAGATGAGAATTGACGTAACCTGGGAAGTTGGCGGCTCTATCTTCACTGTGAAAGGCACGGCATCTAGTCATGAGGCCGCCGAGTGGACGCATCACGGCGCTGGTCGCCACTTTGGTGATTTGTTTTGTCACGCCTAGTAAGTTAACATGTCTATATCTGTACACTGCATCAACTGATTCACGTTTATAGCACCGACTACGCCATTTCATTTCAGTTTCAAATGCAATTCGGCACGAGGCCCGGACCAAATAACAACGGAATTCTTGATGTCAACCTCATCGGCGGCGCTGACAATGTTAAAGTCACCATAATTCCCACATTGAACCATACCCAAGGCGTTGAGGACCATCATAGCGGCCCCTTCAAGACGCAGCTGGATTACAATCTTGGCCAAGTAATTCCGACCATGATTAACAACCTGAAGCAAAAACTTTCGGGAAGTGGACAGTTTGTCTTCCCGGGTAACGGTGTCTTCGATTTTTTGAATCCAATGATGAGCAGATACGGCCACCTGCTGGCACAAGTGAAGTACAAGCCGTAAGTTAGGCGTGAAGTCGCAAACCATCATAAAATACGGGCTAACTGAACATAGTTTAACAAAAAAACAATTGTTTGTTCCTCGAGAGCCAAAGCCGCTAAAGCCGGTCATAGTCAATCCACCTATCACAACCCCAGTCATGCACAGCAACGAACACAAGTGGCAGCTGGACTGGGCTCTCCCTGTGAATCCCGTGGCCTCGGCGCTAAAGAAAAACAAGGTTGTCCTTAGAGCAGAGAACAAAGACCCCGGATTGGCCTGTCAATTCAAGCATATTGTCATCAACTGGACAAGCACTACCAAAGGAACGGCACTCTTCTCTGAAGATAGCTGGGCAGTAGCTACTAGCGATGCCTCTGGTACTTCCGGCAATGCTTCTGATACTTCCAGCGATGCCCCCGGTACCCCCGCTACCCCCGGTACCCCCGGTACACCTGGCGACGCCCCCGGTGCTTCCGGCAATGCCTCTCGTACTTCCGGCGGGCTGATTACCCTTCGACAAAGCCCTACAGGGAAGAGCGCTGCAGTTCTTCGAACTCCGAGCCACGGCGGCACCAAGTGGACGATGAACGTCGACCCAAGCGATTCGGTAGAGCCTATAACGCTAAAGCCAGGAGACTGGATTGAACTCGAGTTCGCAGGTATCGTGGGCCCAGCAGGTGCTTACAATTTCACCATCCGGGAGAACTGGGCCGAGGAGAATACATCCTACTACAAGGACACTCTGAGCATCAACGTCACATCTGCTCCGTAGTGCGATACCCACAGCAGAGGAATACGATAGGCAATCAAATAGCCGTAGAACGCAGGGGCTGCAATCAATCTACCTGCCCATTGTTCAGGATGCGGGATGTATGTACGGCAGGGTCGCGATGTTCAGTTGGCGAGTAGTTGAATTTGGAATATATATCTATATTGATACTTGGCCCTTGCTTTTCGCCAATCTCCCTATCGTCTAGCTGCTCATATCTTCTTATAACCATCACTCAGTACCGATCTAACACTCTACGGCATCAAACGAGCAAGGACAACGACAACGACAAAGTATTTTCCTCGGCCCTTTTAATTTGACTACACCATGGCCTCGTTGCCGATCGTATGGGGCCGTACTCGAGGTACTGCTATTTGGGGCTGTCCAGTCGAAGTCGACCGGAACAATCGCCCGATGATGCAGTTTAGGCTGCTGTCAGCAAATTTCGCGTTCGCAGCGACTCGCTGTCGCTCTCTTATAGCACTTCTATTCAATGCTCCTGCCAAAGCGAATACACTGTCGAGGATCCAGTAAGCCGATCCACGACCATGCCGGAGATAACACAGAAGGTGTCTGCGAAGGCATTGCAACGCTCCACGGGCTCGAGGCTGCAGCCTATCTTTGTCAGTATGGAGGAGCAAGTGAGGGCCAGAGAAGAGCAGGCACAACTTGACAATTTCCTTCGCCACCGGCGACCCGGGGTACCTGAGTCCCAGACATGGATGGACTTCAAGGGTCATTACAACCCCAACTATGACTCTACAAAGAGCTCGCCTATTGAAAAGCACAAGAAAGATGCGAATTGGATTGATATGGATCAACTGAAAGCCTGGATCTACGGCTGTAATGCACGGCACGGGGCTCATTGTGATCCAATCCGCAAAGACAAGATCGCGCCATACTGGCTGATCGACACCAGCGACGCCTGTATCGTGCATGCTGCGACTTCTGTGACATACGTAGCCTTAAGTTACGTTTGGGGTTCGACAACTTCAGGGTTGGCCTGTCAAGATAACCTAGAGCAGCTGCAAGAGCCAGGGTCTCTGCTTAGCCCAGCGATGCCCAGGACCATCC
The DNA here is from genome assembly GCA_022578495.1 of Nemania sp. NC0429. Lineage (NCBI taxonomy): Eukaryota > Fungi > Ascomycota > Sordariomycetes > Xylariales > Xylariaceae > Nemania > Nemania sp. NC0429. Next base: position 41,709 of record MU392264.1, on the reverse strand, counting down.
GCGATGTCATCTCGGTCGTACGTCTCCTCGGCGAGCGGTATCTCTGGGTTGACAGGCTGTGCATTGTTCAGGACGACGACAAAGATAAGAATAAGCACATTAATAACATGGCGTCCATATATTCGAACGCTTGCATGACCCTTGTGGTGGCGACTGGAGATGATGCCGAACATTGGCTGCGCGGCATTTCGGGAATAAGTCTCAAAAGCGCGACCGTGCCGAGACCCTCCTAGTGACAGCACATCAGCTAACCCGTGTACCTGGCGTATCGACCAGCAAATGGTATACGAGAGGCTGGACGTTACAAGAGATCGTCTTCTCGCGCCGCGCGCTCTACTTCACCGAAACTGGGGCCTTCTGGGAGTGCCACTGCCACACATGGTCCGAGGATACGCCAACGACAGATCTGTCGTGGTGTAATAGCAAGTGTAACAACAAGTTGTCCGACATTTTCCGCGACTCGTACTTCCCGTCATGGCCAAACCTACACATGTACCTGCAGCTTGTGGCGGCATACAGCAATCGGCAGCTGACCTTTGACGAGGATATTGTGGCTGCCTTCGTAGGAATTACGACGTCTCTGAATAGCGCATTTAAAGGGGGGGTTTCTCTTTGGCCTTCCTGAGATCTTCCTAGACGTAGCGCTGCTGTGGCGTCCGATGGGACCTTGCCGAAGGAGAGTTCCGCCCGAAGGCGAGCGGAATAAGCCATGTGCTGCCTTGCCGAGCTGGTCCTGGGTTGGATGGCAGACCGAAGTGGACCCCCGGAGCTGGAAGTGCGGGTACGACTACCTCACGCACACCAACGTCGTAGCTTGGCCGGGGTCCATATACGACGAATTCTTGAAGACCGCGAGCTCCTGGAAGCTAGAACCAACGGTACAGTGGTACGTTGCCGACGGCCTGAGCTCGCCAACCCGACCCGTGATCGGGGACTATAAGCAGCATCAACGATACAGAGAGACCCCAGCAGGCTGGTCGAGATACAAGCTCCCGTTCGAAAGCCCCGAAGAGGCGGAGTTTGCCCACGTGTCGGGTATGAAGACCCGTTTTCGCTTTCCACTTCCTCTGCCGTCTGATAAAGACGCCTCACGGGGATCCATTCGGGCAGGTCCTTTCCTATTCTGCCGAACCACACGGGCATACTTACTCATGGAAGCTCTTCTTCCCTGCCGCATTGTCAGCTCCCTCTACGACAAGGACAAGACCTGGGCCGGTGTTATCCGAATGCAGGTCGAAGAAGAGGGTTTCGCGAGACCGGCCACCGAAGGGAAGATGATAGAGCTTCCAGACGGCGACGAGGACTGCGACGAGGGCGGCAACAGCCTGCGGAAAGAGGAGGAATTCATCGCTATATCCGAAGGGAGTGCCCGCGACGGGTGGGACGAGGCGGGATTCCTCGAGGAGTGGTGCTTCGCGGAACGGGCGAAACACACACTATTTTACGAGTTCTTCAATGTATTGTGTGTCATGCGTCGAGGCGGCATTTGCTACCGCAAGGGCGTTGGCCGCGTGTTGAAGAGCGTCTGGGCGAGTCAGGAACCAGAGACATTGGAGGTTCACGCTCGGCTGATGCGGGATGACCAGCCTGCCCTGGCAGTAGATGCAGCGAATATCAAGAACATGTGATGGTGTTAGGGGTGGTGGTGACGCTACTCATTTTCTCTTCAGAAGACGCTGTGCTGCGATGCTTAGATTGTTCCAATTTTGATTAATATATTAGGTCGCGAATTGGATGGATGGATGGATGTTGAAGGAGAGATGGAGAGATGGAGCTCTGAAGTCTGAACGTGGTAGAAAGTACAGCCAGGAGCTGCAGACCCCACATATACCTATTACCAGATACTTACTTTAGGGATCTTTGCAGGTTGCAGGTAACGGCAAGTTTGCGGCACCAATTAATTCCTCTTACTTTTTCTAAGCCGCTCTTTTTCCTTGAGCGGCATACCCGCCGCAATATACCACTCAAACAGAATAAGCCGCTCTAAGAAGTAAAAGGTTCCAACCACCCAAACGTTCTAAAATTCCGAGCGGTAAACTTACTGCAATTTTACCTCTCAGAGTAAAAAGAGCGGCGGTGTTGCCGCAAATATTCCGCGCCTAAGGAGTAACGGTTGGAGAAAGTTACCTAGCGAAATTATTACAGTTAAGGTAGGTACTCTGACCCCCCTAAAACCTGCTAAGAGTACCTGGTACCTGCACTGTGTACTTCGTACCCCAAGTTTTGACAGGGATCAATGCAAGCCCATTTCGATAAGAAAAAAAAGTCGTCCACGATAAAAAGCATCATCACATGTGTCTATGTTGACATCTGCGTTTTGAAGACAACCAAACGAGCGCACAATGGCTCCCCGACGTCGCGACTTGTCTATGGACAGCGAATCGGATTCGGCATCTGACCATCAAGATTTCGACCATTCGAGCGATGAGGAATCAGAGCCAGACACACGCAAAAAACGACCGCCCCGCGAGAAGGACTCGGACGAAGAGGATCTCGAGCGATTCGTTCTGGGAGACGCCGCGAATTTCCGCGCCAATCTCTTCAGGGATGACTGGGACGGTGACGAGGGCGACCGGGAGACCGACGCGCTCGGGAGGGTCATTGGCAAGGAGGAGGAGACGGGCCTGGAGACCGCCGACGACGCCGACTTCTTCGCCTTCGACATTGACCTGGGACGGACGCCAGCCGAAGATCAGCAGCTTCAGCTCGTCGTAGCATCGACCACAAGCAAGCCACCGACCGACCCGAGAGATGCGCCGGCCTGGGAGGACAGCGACGACGAACGCCTCACCGTGTCGCTGGCCAGTGTGACCCAGCTGCGCAAGCTTCGGACTAGCGAGGCCGACGACATCGTCACCGGAACCGAGTACACCCTCCGTCTTCGACAGCAGTTCTTGCGCCTCAACCCGCATCCCGAATGGGCCAGGCACGCGGAAGAGCCGCCAAAGAAGCGGCGCAGGCGGTCATCTGCTGCTTCTGGCTCCTCGGAGGACGCATCAGACGAAGCGGACGAGGAGGGAAACAACGACGACTTCAACACCGACGCCCTGCCCTTAGATAGGCTTCTCCGCGACGCGAGCACCATGAACGGCAGCGCGGCCGCCAAGACAAAGAGACTCCGCCCCGAAGTCATCGACATCCAGAGATCTCGAGACATACCCGACGCCCACAAAGACGTCACATCGCTAGCCTTCCACCCAGAATACCCCGTCCTCCTGTCCTCCAGCACGTCCTCGCTGCTGTTCCTGCACCACATCGCGCCGACCGCCCATCCCACGCCGAACCCTCTCATCATGTCCACCAAGGTCAGACAGGTGCCCGTCCGTCGAGCGCAGTTCAGTCCCGACGGGAAGAAGATCTTTATGGCTGGCCGTCGGAGATACATACACTCCTGGGACATCGAGAGCGGAGCCGTACAGAAGACGAACAAGATACACGGCCACCAGGAAGAGCAGCGGACGTGGGAGCGTTTCAGGCTGAGCCCCTGCGGGCGATATGTCGGCATGATCGGCACGACGAGGAAGGGCGGCGGCGTCATCAACATCCTAAACGTCAACACCATGCAGTGGATCGCCGCCGCCAGGCTAGACAGCCGCGGCGGCATCATCGACTTCTGCTGGTGGAGGACGGGCGACGGCCTCACGATCCTGGGCAAGGGGGGCCAGGTCGGCGAATACAGCATGGCCGCAACCCGGTTCCTGGCCGTGTGGAACGACGAGGGCTCCAACGGCGGCTCGGCCATCGCGCTCGGCGGCGCCCAGGGGCCCGAGCTGCTGGGCGGGGACCGGTGGGTGGCAGTGGGGTCGAACTCGGGCGTCGTCAACATCTACGACCGCCACACGCTGATCCTACCCTCGGAGGAGGACGAGCTGAAGCTCAAGCCGCGGCCGGAGCCCACGCGCGCCCTCATGAACCTCATCACACCCGTCTCCATCCTCGCGTTCAGCCCCGACGGCCAGCTGCTAGCCATGGCCTCGCGGTACAAGCGGGACGCGCTGAAGCTCGTCCACCTGCCCAGCTGCACCGTCTACAGGAACTGGCCGACGGAGCAGACGCCGCTCGGCCGCATCGAGGCCCTCGCGTTCGGCACGCGGAGCGACATGATAGCCGTCGGGAACGACGTGGGGAAGACTCGGATATGGGAGATCAGAAGCTAGCTAGGAAGTACTACTCAGGTTCGGTGGTTCGTTTACTTTCTTGCTTCTCTTAGGCGCATGTTGTACGGCGGCAGCGACAACAACCATTACACATTATTAGTAGCCTCGTTGCAGAAAAATACAGATTCACTCCCAGATGCATCACCGCGTAAAACGATCTCTGTGCACGCGCGCACACACACACGCATATTTCTTTCCTTCACGAGCTCGCTCAATTTGTCTGCCGTGTGTTCCGTCGGGCTTCTCCTCCTACCTCGATTATTGACGTTGCCTGCAGTTCACAATCTACCCAAAATCTGCACCGCGTCGCTAGGCCCTCACTCTCCTCTCCACTTCCTCCTCGTGCCCCTTACCCTCGCATCGCACCCCCGATCAGCCGACTAAGTAAGGTAAGCGGCAGCCCCAAAGACCGACTTTAGAAGATATGCGCGAGGAGCTGCCGCAGCGGGCTGTCCTTCGAGATCAGCCGCTTCGGGAATATGCGCTTCGTGGCCTGCGTGTACGCGGCGAGCTCGCGCTGGCTCCCGAACAGGCGCACCTGCCTGCCCGCCTTGGTCGCGTCTAGGAAGTCGGGTATGTTTACCCAGACGCCCTTTTTCAACGTCTGTTTTTTTGTTTTCCCCCCCACCACCCTCTCTCCTCTCCGACGAAGAGGCCGGGTGGCGAGGGGGGGTTTTCGTTAGCAAATTGAAGGGGTTTTTTTTTTTTTCTTGATCGGGTTGAGGGGGACGGGAGCGTGGTTGTGCGGGAGGATGAAGGAGAAGGGGTGGAAGGGGAGAGAGGGAGAAAAATGTGTGTATGTGTGTATGTGTGTGTATATGGCTTTCATCACTCACCTTGCGGCACTGCGTCTTGCTCGGAAACTCCTCCTGGAACCCGAGGTCTCGCATAAGCCGCTGCCAGTCCGCGAGATCGCCCTGGCCCATGTACTTCTCCCATTCCATGGCGACCGCCTGGGCGCGGGCCTCCTTGCTCTTCTTTTTGGCCATGTCTGCGGTAGTAACGTTGATTTGGCTGCTGCTGTTTCCGCTAGTGTTGCTCTCGATGAGCTAGATCGATTTGCAATGTGGTATGAGGCGAACAGATGGGAACAGGTCCTGTGTGTATGTCCGTATGTAATGCGCGTACGGAATGCGTGTATGAACGACCCGGGAGCGGAAGAATACTTGATGTCGGTTGAGCGAGGGCTAGATGATAGGGGGAGCAGCGGACTCGATATATATCAAGCCTTCGACACGGCAACCTTGCGAGACAGACAAGGGAGCGAGGCGCCTTGATAGATAGGCATCTAATCTGTCCTCTCTATCTTTGTCCGTGTCTTGTTCTTGACTTGTTCTTGAGTTAACTTCAGTTTGACAGCCCCCTTCGCCCAGCACCGGTGCGTTTGCCGCCCGCACGTTCGTCACGCTTCTTTTCCCTTCGTCGCCGGGATCTTTCTATATTAGGTATCTATCTATCTATCGTTGGTTCTTAGCTAGGCAGATAGGTGGGCGCTCCGAATACGGGCTCGAGTAAATTACCTGATGTTTCAGTTCGCTTCGTGTGCTGCTCTGCTTCAAACGCGAGGCTGCAGGTAGCCTTCATCTCCGATTTCTTCTCTCCTCTCCTCTCTCCTCGTCTCCTCTTCTCTCTTCTGTCTTCTCCTATCTTCTTTTTTCAAGCCCCCTCTCCGCCTAAACGCTGTCTGGGTTAGGGTAGGTAAGTAATAAGATAGAAAAGCATTGGTTCTACCTGTCGGTTAGTTGCTTGGTTGGCTGGGTGGTGGTATACGTCAGCACCTCCTGATGGTACTCACTCATGCCCAGTACCTCCTTCGATCGACCCCATCGGCAGGCGGACGGACGACGTGGTCGCTGAGAATAGGTAGGTAGTGATGGAGGGTGGATATAAATACGACGTTATCGAAGCTTTCTCTCTCGGATTTCTTCAAACTTCAACTTTCGTCTATTTTCTATTTATGTATGTCCCCCCAATAATCCCCCGTTCTTGTTCCTCGGGTTTATAATATCCTCCTCTCTAGCTTCTTTACTACACTTGCGTCTTCCCTTCCTATATGCTTACAATGCTAGGGATGGTTAGTTCAGTTCAACTTGATGCTGCTGCTGCTGCTGCTGCGCTTTGTTCCTTACGTTACAGATGGAATAATCGCTTTGGGGACGTTTGTGCTGATGTTATCGAATGATAAGTTACTTCTTGCTACCTACTAGTACCTAGCTGAGTCTAGATTTAAATATTGTGATTCTACACATCAGGGGAGTATGTGATTTATAACTTACAGGCTATATTATCAGATTGTTGTGTTGTCCATGTTGGCCATCCTGCTGCTGACGACTTGGTCGTTAATCTTCTGTCCCTGATGATCTGATCCCACCTCTTTTTTTTTCGGTTTTGTTTCAAATTTTACTCCAATCTGTGCCTTGGGCCCAATAAACCGCCTGTAATTACAATATCATCAGCTAAGAAGAGTCAATTTACTAAAGACAGAAAGGGTGTGCAGCCCTTGTTGTTGATGCTACAGTAACACATTGTTGTCTTTAGTCGCATAGTCCAGCTCCTCACAAGGTCCTAACTTACCCATGTGAGGCGGGCCTACATTAGTGCAGTGTAGCTACATCTAGCTAGCGCAGTATATAGTATGTAGATCCAGGACCCAGCTACATGGCTCACCTATATTAGTGAAAAAGAGAAAAGAAATCAAAAATGAAAGAAGCAAGCCACAGCGATGCTTGATTCAACTGGTGGCCCAATTCTTATGTCAACTTATTCCTCAACCCCTGGCAAAATTATATAGACAGTCTCCTTCGCCTAGAATCTTTGCTGCATTTAGCATGCAACAAAGTAAGATGCACATAGATATAATAAGAAAGTATATCTACATGCTCATACCTCATTGACTGAACCATACACCAACCTCCACGCTCTCCATCCCCCTGGTCGTGCCACCTCAGCTCACGATTGGTGCCAGCTTGGTCCAGAAGGGCGAGGGGGGGTCCCGACGACACCCGATGGCCCGGTCACCGCAGCCTAATGGCATGCATGCTGCATCAGAAATAAGGCCGCATGTGTAGTGTACTTTTGATATCTGCAATATGCTGCACATATACTTCGTACATCTACTTTACTTTGTACCTCCAAAAGCACTTACATAATAGAAGTACCGAGTATTTTGGAAGTTTTAGAAGTGATGCTGTACGGACCTGAGTGGCCCACGCACTTCCAGGTGGTTGCATGCCTAGCTCGGTTGTGGGCGGGCCTAAAGCTCCTATCAAGGTTGCTATAAGTGCCCTGTACCTGTGTAGGTACCGCGCTACCGTCCATCTTCGCCTATCGACCGAAGTAGGTATCTTATCCCGCGAGGCGAGGCGAAGTGCTGACATGGTTATTGTGTCAGGTCACAATGCCAGACGTAATGGTGTGTGGACTTTGCTGCCGCCGATCTCTATGCGGGTTAAAACAAGTTATCTCGTGATAAAGTCCCACATAAAGAAACATGCCATACCGTGCCATGCCAGCCCAGCCCGTGGGGTGAGTGCCATGCAATCAATCAATGCCATTCTTACCCGTCCAAGCGCGAGAGAGGAAAGAGAAGAAAAAAAAAGGAAAAGGGAAAAAGAGAGACCGTGCTTGCGCCGTGTTGGTTCTCTTTTCTTTTCTTTTTCTTCTTCTTCTTCTTCTCTCTTTCTTTTCGTCCTCGTAGGTTCTCCCTTGCCTCGTCGTTATTCGCGAAATACAGCCGAGATTATCTTGTCTTGCCGTTACATTTCCCCTCTCCCCCCCTCCAGCTTATCGGGTTTCCATCATCTCATTTGTCGCATCGGCTCCTTTCTCCCGCGACAGCCAATCGCGTAGCGGCTATCGGGCAAGATGGCGACCCAAGGACCTGCTAACAAGAGCAAACCAGGCCTAGGACGCTTGCCGTCGAGGCTGAAGAGCTTCGTTGATGACATGAGAAACCTTAGGAAGGAGATTTATAGACACCGGCGAGGGTCTAGAAGTGAGGTTAGCAGATCGACGGAGCCTTCGTCATCTGAAGGTCCAACCCCGGTGCCCAGGGAGGACGTGTCCGTGCCAGAGACGAGATCTCTGTTTCGAGACTCTCCCCCTGTGCGCAGCCTCAGCATACGCGTCACTGTCCAGTTCGGTGAGCCGCTTAATTATACACACAGCCAGGATTATGAAGGTTCTTCGCTTCTCCAGCCTACCGAGGAGTTATGCGAGGCCTTGGTTCGTCGAGTCGATCATTGTTCCAAGGAGCTCATCACAAGACGGGACTCGAGCGCTCTCGATCGCACTGGCAGCGACGGCTTGGCTAAGCCCCTGAGATACGAAATACACCTGCAGGTGCTAAGGAACGAGGTGGGAACCGGTACCGAAGCCTGGGCCTCGCGAACCCTGAGGTCTTACCAAAAACTGCCCTTGGGCACCGAAGGGGCACGAGAGGTCATCCTGTCCACACACTACATGGTGGGACTCTTTCTAAGACATCACGATGAAGCTTTCGTCTGGAAAGATGGCCCCGTACGAGAAGATCCGGTGCAAGAACTGAAGACCTTCCCATACCGGCCCGGACGAGTCCAGCCGCTGACAAGCATTCCACGTTCCTTCTTCATTGAAAAGCAGCAAGACTTCGAATCCATACCAGGTTACACCGTCTGCTTCTCGTTCACGAGTCAGGACCATCATCGCACGCCACCGCATTGGCATGAGACCGTGGAGGTCAACAGCCGTCAGCTATCACCCTTGACCCTCACGAGTGCCGAGAATCTATTTCTGGACGCGTGCTATGCGGTAGACGGCGTCTTCCAAACACAGAGGAGAGAATTTGAGGCGCTTCAAAAGTCATGCGCCAGCCACAGCGGATGCCGGCATTGTCGACCACATGATGGCGATGGCATTCAAATGCTGTTATCGGTGAAAAATAATGTAGGCCCGCTCTTTGACAACCTAGAGCGCACGACATGGGCCAGTGTCAACGTATTCTGGAAGGATGAAGCGACGGACTGCGTCGAATTCGTCGAGAATGCCAAGGCGGCTATTGTGCAGGTTTGTCGCGATACCGATGGATCAGTGTCCCGGATGAACGACTTCGAATTTTATATCATCGAACTTCGGGGCTCGGGCTGGACGATAGACGAGCCGCTGTCGTTCACGATTGGTCCCGAGACGTGTCTCTGCCGGCGAACCGTCGAGTCGCTTCTGGATCGATTGCAGACCGGCGTGGCGGATGTTCTACGCGGCAACGCAATCGCCGTCCGCATGACAGCACGAAAGCGAGGCCATTTCATCCTCCACAAGACCCTGGTAGCCCGTGAGCCCATGGAAACGCCGGGGAATAAGAAGAAGCAGGGGAAGTCCAAGGAATATGTTTTAGATCGACTAAAACAGCGCATCGACCGTGATATCGAGATGGTTTGTAGAGACAAGTGCACAATCGCGAATCGAGACGTCGAAACCGCAAACCCTGATAGGATCAATACTGCTCGGTCGCAAGACTACTCCTCGATGAAGACTGGCCTCCTCTCGTCCAGAAGACTGAGTGATACCACGGCACCGTCGAGGCAGCCCACGAACAACGAACCAGATTCATCAACGGATAGACTGGCATCGGCAGGTAGCGAGCTCCTAGAGGCCCCAGAGGCCCCAGGTACCCCCTCGTCTGGCCCTCAATATCTCTGGACCCGAGTAACACGAGACCCCGTCACGGGGGCCCGACTCTTCCCACTTGTACCAGCTCGACGGGATCCCCATGAATCAATCACTGAGAGCCGGGGCCGATCAGTTACCCACCTTGACGAGCGAGATGGGACGACGGCGACGTCCTTCGACGTATCAACTTCTGGTGAGCAGTCCAACACCTCGGCCTCGCAAACAACGTCGAGCTCCAGCACGTCCACTACGGACAATGGGTCCACCGGAACCTCTGTGACGGATCCCCGTAATTCTGGGAAAGGGAGACATACCGTTGCCGTAACATCATCTTCGTCTTCAATACAACCCCAGACTCCAGAGCTAGAGTTCAGCGGCAGCCCATCGATACACAGTAGTATCGTCATCACCCCGATGACCCATGAGCCGCTGTTGAACAACGGAATAAGCGTTATACAAGCCCCCACTCTCGGGGCAGTCAGTCTCAAGAGCGACGGGAGCGGAGAGGTAGATGACTATGTGAGGAAGTTATACTCCGACCGGCCGACATCGTCACTAGCACCACTGTCTCTTTCCCGGGACGATTCCGTTCCGTCTTCTACCAGCAGGCTCCGGCCTGTGCGCAGAGAGCAAGATTCCAAGAGCCTACGCAGCGATGACAGCTCTGTCCAAGAGACGGAGGCCTCTTCGCACTCGGGAGGCAAAACCACCGGCTCTTCGAGCATCAAGGCACCGGGTGGTACACTTCACTTGGCGCCCGTCATAGAGCAGGACGCATCAGCAGAACAAGACCTGCCCAGGGCTTCGGCAGCGAAAGCAGAAGACGACGAGGAAGACTTCTCGCAGTCAAAACCAGACTTCAACTTCTCGTCGCCGCTCACCGCTACGTCTTCCGAGGGCGGCGAATCCGCCGAGGACGTTTACTTGTCCGCGACGAAGAGCAGCGCCATCGGCAACCCCGGTGAGCTGCGGGATAACCACGAGTCAATCGACGACGACAACGACGACGGCGCAGCGGTAGCGGCAGGGGTAAAAGTAGAAGTAGTAGCGGTGGACTCGGCCTCTCCACCACGTCCGGACCTCTCGCCGCTCCGGCATCAACAGAGCAAATCGTTCGGCAGCGCGGGATACCTCGGCAGCTTCAACGAGCAGCCGCGATTTCCCAACATGGGGCTACGCCGCGCCCTCACGGGCTCCTCGACGCCGCCGGCTCGACCCCTCTCCCGCCTCGGCTTCCATGAGGTAGAGACGGTGCAGGAGAGGCCCGGGACTGCCAGATGAGGTCGTTTCAACCTCCTCTAAGTGCCACTCCCTACGAGACGGGGGCGCGGGGGTATAGGGCTATAGCAGGGACAGAGACAAGAGTCATAGGAAGAAGGGTTCGGGAGGCCGAGATACGGCACTGAACAGGAGGCAGGCGAGGAGGCCGGAACCTCCTCCACGCAACGTGCGAGAGAATTCTCCTTTGTTAATGTTTCCTTTGTTTGCGGCTTGCCATGCACGGGGTTTGTCGATTAGGGATTGCACAACACGGCGTTCGGAGAACGATGCATTGCAGAGATATTGGTGGTTGTTGTTTTTGAATATTGTCTTTTTTTTTCGACTCTACTTCTCTTCTCTTTTGTCTGGCGCTGGTGAGTATAAAGCTTGGGAACGAAATCAATGAATGAATAAACGAATGAAACAACACATGCTCTGGCGGAGAGGGAGGTATACATGGATAGATGGAGAGAGAAAGGGGGGAGATGGGGGGAGCGATGGGGGGTACCATCCGCCTACTTATTCCTCTTATTATATGATATATATCATGAAAGAAATGGATTTCTCACGATGATCAAGTATGCCGGTGCTGGTTTCCGCCTCATATTTCGGCGCTCAATCTCGGATTTCGTGTCTGTTGAGCTTCGTCTGCAAGTCTGGGTGAGAGACAGTAGGATAATGGCGGAAAGGTAGTAGGCGTGTCACGTCGGCTAGGTATTAGAGGGGGAGGGGAGGAGCTGGGCTTGATGCTGGCTCTCGAAGGGTTTATCATACACCTCGCTAGTCACCGCCCCTTCATCTAATTATCCACTCACTCACTTAGCTCACTTTACTCACTTGTCTATTTAGTTTTCTGTTTTACTCGCCGTCAATGGGTCGAGCAGGTGATTCACCGAGTATGATTCGCTGAATTGTCGGTGTAATCCACGGCGGAGTGGAGTCTTTTCGGCGACCCGACCCCCAACGAAGCAAAGCCAATGCCGAACGTGGACGGTGCCGATTGGCGAGGACCGCGAGACGTCCCTGTTGTCCCCGTCCCACCTTAGGCGATAACGGTCACGATGCTGTATGCGTATGCTTTGCCAACTTGGTTATAATAGAATACTATTAGGCACCTAAGTTAGATTGGTTATCTGCTCTGTAAAGTGAGACTCCAGTCCGCATTATCACGTTACAACTGTCAAAAAAATGGTATCAACGGTTTCTGATTGTTAACTTGTTTATCGAGATTGGCGTGCATGGCCAAACGTATCTCTCTCCCTCTCTCCACGTGTGACCAGCTGTTGCACTGAAGGCCACTTGCTCGTAAAAAGTTTAGGTACCGAAGGTACAGTACAAGTAGAGTGAGCGGGGCCGCTAGCTTACTGCACGTATAAAGGGTTCAATTCTAGGTAGTACTGAGCATTCCTGCCAAGATCTTTCAGAGCTCGTCGAACACGTGGTTACAAATCTCATATAAACGAGGGGCAAAACTTGTTGTCATGTTAGTTAGGTACTTAGATCGTGTTTTTTGGCCGGGGGCGCATCAGATTATCTGGGAAAATATAGATACAGTAGTTTTAATCTCTAGTGCGTTCAAGGGCGTGATATATTTTCGAGATCTCCTAAAAACTAGAAATTCGTACTACTACGTACTATTGCGGAGCGAGAGTGACGATTCAGAGAGAGAGAGAGAGACGAAGAAAAAAAGAAAAGAAAAAAAAAAGGAAAAAAGCAGTTCACGTCTCGAATGCCACCTCGGCATCCGGCGCTACATCTGCTGTCCCCCAGGTTTCGCCCGAGAGGAAGTTTTTAAGTTCGCGGGGCCGAACCTATCGAACCCCTAGGCCACTTCAGAGAGAACGGTCTGTAACTTTGATTTTTATTCCCCGCGGCTTAGGTCCAGGGGTAGCGAGGTTTAGCCGGCTGGATTTCACGTTGTTGGGAAGGCACCTGTAGTGGGTGGTGGCCGCTGTTGCCTGTTGTCTAGGTATTGAATGAGAGAGGGAGGGCGGAAAGAGGAAGGCGGAAAGGAGCATGGGAGGAAAGGGGCAAAGGAGCAAAAGGGCAGGGGCATTCTTTGGTTCGATAGGTACCTTAGTTGGGCAGCAGTCACGACGTGCCATAGATCAGCCAACCTGGGCTGTATCTGAAATCTGGAATTCGAGTGCACTGCACATACGTATTGATTAATCATGAGCACATTGCCGTCGTTCCACATACCTAGTCTGCGACACCAAGGCTGTCGTGGACAGCGAGCCTCCAAGAAGACATCGGCACAGCGCCACACTGGGCCACACTGAGCCGAGGTGTCTAGATATAGAATGCACCCGAGAAGACCCCTGTTCGTATCCCTGTGGCCCAAATCATGACCGCAAGCAAAACGTAAATAACAAAGAGCCGCTCCATGCCGAGCTCTGCCGGGGCTGAGGATAGTCTGGCGATTTGAAGACAGCTCATACAGAGCTTTACGCCGTCTGCTGCTTACTCCTCGACGCCCCCGTTCCCCTGCCTTGTATCCTCTCTTTCCTTCATCCATTTTACTAAGAGGTACCCATGCACAACCTCCAAATGACAGGGCGAGAATCGTACCGAGAGGCTCTCCGCGGCCAGTATGCGAGATTCGTGTAGTGAGTGGCAGCCTTTCAACGCGAGGCTGACCGGGTGGTGTGTTTGAGAGTGGTCAAAAGGAGCACAGATGTCGGATACGTGCATGATTCTGGTCGTTTAGGGCTTGGCGACCGTCGCCTTAACACGTTTCGTTTCGCGTTCATGGTGAGGGAAGCGCTTCGCTCGGCACGTTAGAAGGAAGAGAAGCCCGGTAGGTGACCGTGCAGTCGGGATGCACTCTCCGAGGCCACGTTACATTGCGGTCGGGTCGGGGTGTCGGAGGCGGTAAGTTGGGAGTTGAAGTTGTACACATGGAAAGCTAAAATAAAAGAGAAGAAAACGCGACGGACATCCCTCATGACTAAAAATAGTAAGGTACATAGGTTAGGTACTTTAGATAGTCCCACGTGTAGTTAGCTCTGCCGTCTCCGACCGTATTCTCGTGATGCCAGCTGCCGTTCCACATCTGTCGCTGCAGTTGCCTAACTCGGTAATTTTCAACCGCAAGGAACCGCGTATCGATCCCGGATCGTGCATCCCGGATCGCGTATCCGCATTAGCCCCTTGGCCATTAAACCAGGTACTTTTGTAGTCAGCACACTAGGTAGTCGCTCAATAAAGGCACCTACGCCGGCGCTTCATTTACCTGCACCGCATTTATCAACTTCATCATGATATTAGTTGTCGACCTGGCGGCGGCACTGCTCTCTTTTGTTTCACAATAGAAAGCCGAACATAAACGAGGCGGAGGTTGGGCCACCACCCCTATGACCTTCAACACAGTCTTATTCTTGAACGCACATTCTGCCATACCTCAGCTGCGTCACGCAAATATCCCATGTACGACCAACGAGGCGAGTCGATTGGTATATTTCACTTCTGTATACCTAAGCTAGCTATCAGATGCTCCAGCATGTCTCAAACATTCTTCAGCTGGACAAAAATTACATTTCCGGAGACAGAAGCGGCCGCAGGCGCATTACTGTTAGAGTAAGCTCGCTTAGCTTTCTCGTCAAATCCTTCGATCCCGTGTCAACAGCGCGCCTTGTTGATTTCTGCTAAATAGCTCATCATGTTAGACGACTCCTGAATTGACCATTGCAGTATATATATGATATACTTTGAGATGCCTAGTTGGAAACCAATACACCCAATCCTCCTGTGCTCGTGCGGCGGCGGCGGCGGCGGCGGTATCCGTCGGACAGCAGACAGAATAAGTCATAAGCCGTTTACTTTGCGGCACAGTTGCAAGACATCTCATCAGCAGAGTCAGGTTTGAGTAGAAAAGATTTGTGATGTTTAAATCCTTTGCTGTAGCACCGTTTCCGTATGCATGTTGCCAGGATAAAATCGTGTTAACATGCCGAAAGAACAGGGAACGTTAATTAGTTTAAAGAATACCCTTGCTAGCTGGGTTCTGGCCATGCTCCTCGAGATTCAGCAATATCCTCAACATGAGCTTCTCTTGAAGTATAAGCTATAGACCGCTACGTTGAAACGCTTTAAATACGCTCTTGGCCTTCTGACTTCACGTCAACCTGCTTCCCTCTTATTCGGGTACTCGAATAACTTCATAAATACTTAGGATTCACCAGCAATAACTATGTATAGCTTTCAAATTCTCTTCTTCGCGGCCGCTTTCGCAGGCCCGTCGCTATCTCAGAAATCCGACGCCGAATTCTGCGCCTCGAAGATGAGCTCCTTCTTCTCCTGGGTCCGGGCGGAGGGCCCGACAACACCAGCCGCGGTGCTCTCATTCCTCGCCACGCAGACGGACGGCAGCCCGCCCCTGACCCATTTCGGCCCCTCGCTGCACGGGGACGAGATCTGCTCCATCTACAAGGCGCTGCCGGCGTCGCTGAGGCCGGAGTTCCAGACCTACATCACGTCGGAGCTCGTCTTCGGCAAGGCCAACAGCGACGTCCTGATCGGCGTGGCCACAGACTGCGTCCCGCAGCAAGACGTCGCGAGCGTCACGGACTACATCCACAACATGCTCACCGCCACCGGCAACTCCTGTCAGCCGACGCCGGCCCCCGGCAGTGCCGCGAACGGCAGTTACCCGACCTCGCCCGCGCCGACGGCCACGCCTACGCCTACGGGTACGGGCTCCTACTACGTCCCCCCGAGCAACTCTTCCTATGTCACCTCGGTCGTCACGGCTGCTGCTGCCAGGGCCACCGGTGCTCTGCTAGGTGCCGCCGCGCTAGGCGGTGTCCTCGGTGCCGCAGTCATGCTATGAGCAGTTTTGCATTCCTTACTGCTCACTGCCTGATCGCCTGATCGGGCCGAGATCACTTACTTATGCTTTTAATTTGGGGCCTGCCTAGTTTCGAGCGACTTCTAGTTTCGAGGGGAAGCTCTTGCCTGAGAGAGCGTTTGTTGATCGTGACAGATGTTTCATAAAGCGTGTCGGAATGTTTATTTTACTTGCGCAGAGGTTTTTTCCTTTTTTTTTTTTTGGTTATGGAAAACGGGCAGGGACTGGACAATGTGGTTTATCTAAAAGTTGCCGACTTTGCACAGTATATCTAAACCCAACTTATATCAAGGGTCGCTAGTTGTTTGCTAGATCAAGTTTAAGGAATAGAAAACGCAGTATTGAAGTCGTTGTATCAGCGAGATTCGTGAGCGAAAATACAAATTAATTAATTAATTAATTAGAGCTAGCGGTGCGAATTTGGGGTTCCCTAAAACTTCACGTATATACAAGACGTGTATATAAACAGGCAGCTCTCACCGACAGTAACACGACCTTTTGTCCCTGCTAAATTTCACTCACTGAGCTTTCCAATACCCGGATATCAATCGGTTCACCACCAGGACTGAGAAAATCGAATCATCCTCTTCGGTCTACTTCACACAATGCGACAGTCATGGTTTTGTTGTGTTTAGTTAGCCTAGGCCACCTCTAGGTTCCTGCTAAACTAGATCCCGCTCATCGGGAACGCTATCTCGTAATAATGCTTAAGCTTAAGTACTTTATATATAGATAGGGTCTTTTATGGAGCACATTTTCTGCCTCCAGCTCTAAGCCTAAAAGGACACGGAGTAATACAGATCCAATAAATCACAAAGGCAGGTTCTGAAAGTGTTGTACACCTAGTTAAATGATAGGCAGTTATTCATGTCTTAATTGCACTCAATAAGCTTAGGGTATTGTGACGCGACAGCACCTTCATATTGTTGACCACATATGATTACCATCATCATTCGCAGTGACGGTCGCAGCATGTTAAATGAGCTAGTATTGCCACGGGGCCTATTTAGAAATAATAAGCCTAAACGATTACCTGGCCAGAGTCTCTTTAACTTCATAGGTTTAATAGTAGTAGAGCAAGCGTCTAGTGAACTCTGTGTCAATATACCATTTCTCTCTGATAACATGACAGAGACGTTTTGGCAGTAGGATAGACACCCTAAAGGGCACTAGATATGGCCCTGCCTTTGTTGATAGATTCCTCGAAGCAGGCTCGTCTGACTTAACTATCCACGATACTAAATTATTGTCTGAGGCCCTCGTTATTTCCCACCAAATATCTATCCACACCTCCGTGGGACACTTACGTTCAATAGGAGCTAGTGCTATCCTCGGGATATATATTTTCTAGTGCTAAATCAAACGGGCTGGACCTCCTCTGGCCCAATGGTAGATCTTAGTTTGTGTTACCTCACCATGTCCGGCAAATCCGTGTTGTAATTAGATGAGATTGAATACCAAGCAATGACGCAGAGATACCCCTGAGCCCATGATCATGACTTGAAGATAAATCCGACGCTGGATTGTCAGCTCTGCCTGACGAAAAAAAGGACCATTTGTTCATAAAGGCGAATTGTGATAAGTGTTGAAGCTCTAGTGTATACAGTCAACGTGAAAGGGATGTCGAAGATATAAATCTGATAGATCATCCGGAGTAGAAACTCCGCTGGATATTTAGCTAGGAGGCTGATAAGAAATCGAGGACACTATAATATGATATATCGTCAATAACCCTGTCGGGAAATCGCCGTAATGTGAGTTGCAAGGCATACAGAGCTGGCAATAATACCCGGAATATTATTATATGGCCTGCCCGAAGTGATCTCGCAAAGAGGCTCGCCGCTTACGGTCTATCTCAGTGCCGGAAGCCGGGGACTCCAACGAACGTGTTCCGTTGATTACGACGGCCACTGCTGCTCACCGCTATCCTCGGGGTTTCTCCGTCGAGCGCTCAGCACTCCAATCAGCGGTCCACGCAAGTAAAACAAAACAAACAAGGGCCTTTGCTTTATTTTAATTAATTTGGCACCTAAAATTAGCTTGTTTAATTTGTTTAGCCGGATCTGTTATTTTAACTGTTTTAAATATTTAATTAAATAACTAATTATATTAAAATTAGCTAGCCGGCTTTTATATTTTAGATTGCAGCTTATAGGCCGTTAAAATTGCTTTGAAACTAGTGCTAAAGGCAGTAAATAGCTTTTAATGTAGCCGTTTAAAGGGTTAGTTACTGCAAGGTTATTATTAATTTATATTAATTAAATATTTATTTGTATTTAGCCGATATTGCCGGTATTAAAAGTATATTAATAATAAAGCGGCTTAATAAAAAGAATCGCTTTTTATGTTTTTGCTATTAAATTAAAAGGTTTTTATTAAACTTTATATAATTAGTCTTATTTATAATAAGATAGCGCTTTAATTTATTTTAGTAAAGCTTAAAGTTATTATTAAAATTAAAGCTATTATAGGCTTTAGCGAAAGGCTTTTTAATGGCAGGGGCAAAAGTAGGTGCAATAATAATAGTAATTTTAGCGGCAATGCTATTATTATAATAGTTTTTTTAATATAATATAATTAGTTGTTAGACCTGTTCGGCTTTTATAAGGTTATTTTTTTATAGGCTTTTTAATTATATATTTAAATAAAAAACGACGGCAGATTAATAAAAAAGCATATAATTAAAAATAAACCGATATTTTTATAGCTTTTTATAGGCCTGCTTAAAGCTATTATAGATTTTAAAGGTGTTTTTTTTAGTAAATAATTATATATTAGTGTAGCGGTTGGTTAATAGGCGCTATTATTTGTAAGTGCTAAAGGGTGTAGCATAAAGGGGTCGCCGGTAAAACAAGCGTTAGCCGGGAGTGCGAGACTATATATATAGCGACGGCAAAGCTTAAAATAATAAAGCTTTAGGCTTTAAAGCATTGCTATTTTTTTTAATTAGTTAAAAATAAGCCAGGCATATATACAGATAATTTTTAAGCTTTTTAAAAGAGGCTATAACGTTAAAAAAGCTAATGCGGTTGCTTTTATACTATAAAGTAATTTTTAAAAAAAGGCTTTAAAATAATAAAAACTTTATAATAAACTTTTTAATTTTTTATATTAAATTAGTAGTTATATAGCATATGCTTATTTATACTATTATTATAAAAAATAGCGTATATTTAAATAAAAAAGTTTTTAAAAGTAAAAAAGCTTTAAATTTTAGCTACAAAAAAGTTTTAATAGGTATTATTTATAACTTTAACTATTATAGCTTAATAAAATATATTTTTATTATTATTAAAATCGGCAGCGGTAGTAGGTATTTTTAAACTAAAAAAAATCATATTATTTTTATTATTAATAAATTTATTAATTTAGTAATTAATAATTTTTTAATTAATTATATAGTGTTTAACTTTATAGCAAAAAGCGTTATAGCGTTAAAAAAAGGCTTAAATTTATATATTAATAGAGTGCCTTTTATTAATTAAAAAAAAGGCAATTTAATAAAAAGCTTTATTATTAATTTTTTTATAAATAATAAAGTAGGCGATTAAATTAATAATATGGCTTTAGCATCGTGTTTTATGCTGTTATATAATATTTATAACCTTATTATTTATTAAAAAACGATTATATAGGTCGTTTTATACTGAAAAATGCTGCAAAAAAATAGTAAAAGCTTTATTATTATTAGTAGTATTATTAAAGATAAAATATTTAAGCTTAGATTATAGGCTATACTAGTTAATAACCTAATGTATATAATATTTGATATTTTTGCCGATATAAAGGCCAGCTATGCGCTTAAGATTTAATAGCCTAGTCTATAGCTTTTAATTTTAATTAATATAGTAGCTAATAATAGCAACAATGCCTTTTTTAAAAGGCGATTTTTAAAGGTTAAAAAATAAATAAATTTTAGACTTTATAGCGGCGATTTTAGCAGCGATTGTTTTGCTAGCTAATTTATATATATTTTTAATTTAGCAAATAATAGTTATTTAAAAAATAAAAAGGTTTAGTGCTAATTTAAAATTTAAAAATTTAATAACGTTTGTAAATTAGTAATAATTAGGTAGGCTTAGCGGTATATTAAATATAGTGTAAAATTTAATTATTAGTTGCTTTTATTTTTTTTTAATAAATTTAATAGTTTTTAATAATATAGCGGCAGTATAAAGTTATTAAAAAACGGTAGTATTAGCAGAGAAAAAAAAAAAAACAGATATAATTAAAAGTTTTAAAAAAATATTATAGCTATGCTTAAAATGGTATTTTATTAACTTAGTTATTTTTTTATTTATTGTTTTAATTTATTTTTTTTTATTATTATAAATATTATATAGCTAAATTTTTTTATTTAGTCGTTTAAGATTATTAAAAACAACTAGTATAAAATAGACGTTATAATTAAAAATAATTAAAGCTATATAAATAAATAATTATATATAAGCAATATAGCTTTTACTATCGATTTATATATGTAATAACTGCTGCTATATCGTATTAGTTATAATATCGGCAGTTAGAAAAGCGACCTGGTTTTAAATAAAACGTTGCTAAAAAGGCGTTTAAGTGCTTTTAAGTTTAAAAAAGCTATAGCTTAACATTTTATTAAATAAACAGCTTTAATATTATTAAATTTATAGCTTTAGCAAATATATATAAAAAGGTATTATTTATTCGCAAATAATAGTACGTCGTACCTTAAAAAAGTGCTATTAAAAACTATGTAATAATATAACTAGCGTATGCTATTTGGTAAAATATAGTCTAATAAAAAAGCTAAAGATAGGTTGGAGGGTAGGTTAAAAAAATAAATCGGTTAGAAGGTAGGTCGGAAAAGTAGGTCGGTTAAAAAGTAGGTCGGAAAAATAGGTAGGTTGGAGGGTAAGTCGGAGGGTAGGTCAGAAAAATAAATAGGTTAGAGGCGGTTTTATTATTAACGCTAAAGTTAGCCAGAGTATAAAAAAACATATAAAAAATACACTGTTATAAAGCTAAAAATTTGCTAATTTTAAATATATTATTTTTTTAATATAAAATATAAAGCGCGTAGTAGTAGCAATAAAAAAAAAAACAAAGTGTAAATAAAACGCATTAAAAATAAAAGCTAAAATTAATTAAAATTATAAGCTCGTTTTAATTAAATTAACTTATAATAAAAATTAAATATAAATAAAGCTAAAAACATACTAAATCCGAATATCGCTTTTTTTTATATTTAATTATAGTATACGTGGTGTTATAGCTAAAAAAAAGTTAAAAGTAATGCTGGCTGGCGGGCTAATAAAAAAACAGGGTTATTAGCTAGCCTTGCCTGCCTTACTATTTAAAAAAGCAGCGCTATAGCAAAAGTGGCCTCATTTAATAGCTTTAGCTCTGCTAAATATAAAAATATAAAAATTATAATACTTTTAATAGAATATATAATGCTAATAATAATAAAAAGCTAAAAGTTTAATTAAAGCATAAAAAAATTAGTAATAAAATTAGTTAGGTTAAAAAATTTAATAAGCATTATATAGGTAGCCAGGCCTAATTAAGTTAAAAAAAATAAATAAGCTTTAATATTAGCGTGGTACTTTAATATAATTTAATATATACAATAAAAAGTACTGCTATTTTTTTATATAAATATTTTATATAAAAAATAAAATATAAATATAAAAAATAAAAAAACTGTTAATTTTTTAACACGTTTAATAAAAGCTATTAAAATAGCTAGCAAAAAAAAAAATATATTAAATAATTAAAAAAATAAGCTATTATATAAATTTTAATAAAATAACGTTTATAAACCTATTAACCCTTTTTTTATTAGTGCTAATTAAATATAGCTAATAGTTTTTAGTTAAACGTTATAATAGTTTTTAAAAACTTCCGATATTATAACCTTTAGGCGGTACTTTTTTATAAAGCTCTTTTTACAGCTGTTTTTGCGGCTATTTTTAGCTAGCTATAGCATATTTAATAATAGGCAGCTAGGGGGCAGGTCGACTTAGCCTTTGTAGCGGCCTTTGCGGTTAAAAAAAGCGACAATTAAAAAGATTTTTAGCCGGCGCTAAAAATAAAAGGTGTAAGTTTCGCTAGCTTTGCATAAAAGTGTATAATTGCCTGTAAAATCTGGCCGGTTTATTATAATTAGCTATAAATCTTTATATAAATTAAATAGTGTAGCATATAATAAATTAGCACTTTTAATAAAGCTTATAAATTTATATAAATGTGGCCTATTAAAGCTATAGCGGCGGTAAGGAGTAAAAGCTAGCAGCAGCAGCGTTAATTTAATATAGTAAGCTTAATATAGCTAATTAAAAAAGCTTTTAAAAGTAGTTAGCTTAAAAAAAAAAAATAAAATAGCTTATTAATAGTTAATTAGCTTAAAAATGTTGTTTTTATTATTATTATTTATAACGGTGTAGCTAAGCGGCTAATAAGTACTGTTAATATTTTAGCATAAAAAAAAAAAAAAAAAAAGATATACAGAGCTGCGCAACGACTGCACAGCTAAATAGCCACTTTAGCTATATAAGTTTTTAAATCCGTTTTAGCTATATTTAAAACAACTTTTACTAAGCTAAAGCTTATTAGCCTGCCAGCCTATAATATTATTCCTTTTTTCGGCTTTATAGTAGCTAGTTTTTTTATTGCTTTATATTTTATAGCGGGCAATTACTTAGGTTAAATAAAAGTCGCAAGTATATAGTAAAACTTTTAGCAGATCTACTTTATACCGCTTTAATATTGCCGCCCTACCTGCTATACCGCTTTATTTTGCCGGTTTTATCTGCATATATAAACTTTTTTTTTTTTTTTTTTTTTTTTTTTTTTTTTATAAGCTTAATTATAATTATAAGTTTATTTTTTTTTTTTAGCTTTTTTTATATAAAAGCCGCTCGTATATCGTTTTTTTTTTAAGCCTAATTATTTTTAAATAAATAAATATTATTTTATTGCTAACTTTATATTTATTGCAGCCTTTATGCTGCACTTTCCTAGCGCTTTATTTTTTAGTTTTTTTTTTTTTTTTAGCTTATTTGCCGTTTATACGCCGTTTGTTACTATAGCAAAAGCTTTTTTTTCCTTTGCTATGCCCGCTTATAAACAAAAAAAAACTTTTAATAAAAAAGATTTTATAAAGTTTTGCATTTTTAAAAAAAAACTTTTACGTTTATACGAGTTTTTATATTTTAAAATAAATAAATTTTATTTTTAGCATTTTTTTTATATATTTTTAGCTTATAAGCTTAAAATATATAGCTTATTTTATAGCTAACTTATATACTTTTTATATTAATAAAAATAATAAATTTTTTTTTATGCTTTTATTTATAGTAAGCTATTTATTTTTTATTTAAGCATTAGCAAGCGCTGCTTTTTATATGCCGGTTTATAAAAAAAATCTAGCTATAAATGTTTTTTTATTAGTATTTATTTTTAATTAGCTTTTTATCCGCTTTTTTTAAACTAACTTATTGTTTTTATATAGCTTATATATATATTAAAAATGCTTAAAGTATATAATATCTTAGCTAATATAGTTATAAACTTTAATAGTAGCAAATTTTATAAATATTTTTTATTTTAGCTCTGCTTTTTATTAGCTAATTATTTTAGCTATAGTTTAAGCTTAAAAAAAAGCTAGTTAGAATGCTTTATGCCTAATAAATATTTGCTAATTATATATTTATTTTTTATTAATTTTTTGCTTTAGTATAAAAAAAAATTCGTTTTTAATATATTTAATATGCTTTTAAGCTTAGGCGGCTTATTTTATATTAATAAACAGCGCTAAAGCAAGCAGTATAAAATTTAAGCTTTTAAAAATATTTTTTTTTTTTTTTTTACTTTTGTTAAAATTATAAAAAAGCAGTTTTTATATAGTGTTTGCACTATATATAGTAGCAGCTTATCTTTAGCTTTTTTTTTAAAAAAAAAAGCAACTGCTATAGCTTTGCTTACTTTAAGCTTAAATAGCGCTTAAAAGCAGCTTAATACTTATAAATATATTAATAATAAGCCGCTTAGCTTTATTAATAATAAAAATTTATTAATTAATAAAAAAAAATAAACGCTTTTATATAGTTTATGTATAGCTTTTTATTTAAAATTAAAAAATTTTTAATAAATTAAATAAAAATTTTTATATATATAAATACTTTTTTTTTAAAAATTATTTATTTTTTTTATATTTAAATAAATATTAATAATAATAATAATTTTATAATAAAAAAATAGCTTATTGCTTTATTTTTTAATAAATATAATATTAGTTTTTTTTTTAATTTTTTTATTTTTTAATTTTTAAATAGCGCTAAAAAGCTATTATATAAATAAACATTTTTATATTTATTTTTAAACTTATTAAAAGCTTTAGCGTTTATAAAAAATTTAATAGGTTTTTATATAAGTTGCTAATAGCTTTTTTATTTAATTAATATTTATTTTTAAATTAGTTTTTTTTTTTTTTTTTTTTATTTAGTTTTTATTTATAGTATGCTTTTTATTTAATATTTATTATTATTTAATAAAATTACCGAAGGCCGAAAATCCGGATTTTTTTAAAAAAATAATAAGTTTATTATAGCTTTTTATAATAAATTTATATAAAAACGGCTTATTATTTTTTTAAAAACGTTAAGTTTAATTATATATAAATTTATTATTTTAATAACCTAATATTTAAAATAAAGCTATACTAATTTTTTAAATAGTTAGTCTAATTTAATATTTTTAAAATTAAGCTAAACTTAGTCGTTTATTTTATAGCGTTTTATAAAAAAGCGCTTTTTATTAATAGCTTTTTTTATTTTTTATTAAGCAGCCGCTATAGCAGCTTAAGCAAATTTTTAAACATTTTATAATTTTTAAATAAAAGCTTTAATAAAAGCTTTTAGTTTATACGCTAATATTTTTAAATGCTTTATTTATTTAATAAAGGCTATATAAAATCTATATTAAATAAAAAATAAGCTTAGTTTTATTATTAAAAAATTTTTATTATTAATTGCTAATATTGTTTTAAAAAAAATATAATTAATTTAGCTATATATAAACTATAAAAGTGTAAAAATAAGCTAATACTTTTTAATTTATTTTTTTTATAGCTTTATTTATTTTAAAATAGTATGCCGTATTTAATCGCTGCTTTATATTTATTAATTTATATAGCTAAATTTAAAAAGCGCCTACTTAGTTAGAACTTTAATTGCTAGTAATAGCTTTTAAAAAGCTATAATAATATTATTAGCAGTTAATAAACCGTTTAGCATAAGCTTTTACGCTTATAAACTTTATAGCTTTAAAAGTTATAGCTTTTATTAGCTAGTTTATAATAATTATAATAAATAAAAAGTTATTTAGGCTAGCTGCTAATAAATCGGTTATAAAATTAATTAAAATTTTGCTTTAAAACCGTTTTAAAATAAATAAAAGTTTTAGCAGTTTTTATTTTTTTTTTTATTATATTGTTTTTTTTTTACAAATATTATAATTGTTTATAAAGCGGCGCATTATTTAATATATATCTAGCTAAAAGTAGCTCTAGCTAAAAATTATAAATATTATATTTTTATTTAAATAATTTATAAAAAGCGAATTATAATAATTTTAAATTAAGCCGGTTTAAAATAGCTTTAAATTTAGTATTTATATACACTTTTAATAATAAAAAAAGCCGTTAGCGGTTATTTAATATTCTATTATAAAAATATTTAGCAATTTATTATTAATTTTTAAACTAAAAAAAAACTTTTTTTTTTTTTATAGCTTTATAAGCTATTTTATAGCTTTTGCTCTGCTTAATCGCAGTATTTTAACTTTTTTATAAGTTTTTATATATAAATATCTAATGTCCGGCAGGCTAAGCGTTTAAAAAAATCTCTTTTATAAAAGATACGTTTATAAAAGCTAACTATAAGCTTTATTTTAGCTTAAGCAATAATAATTTGTTATATAAAAAAATAAACTTTTTTTTTAAAATTTTTTTATTTATACTTAAAAAAAGGTTCTGCTTTTTTTAAAAAAGTGCGTTTAGCTATTAATTATTAGCTTTTATATAATAAAAAAGCATAAACCTAAAGTTAAAAAAAAATTTTGCTTATTTAACTTATTATTTAAAAAGCTATTTAATAGTTATAAAATATTTTAAATTTTTATAATTTAAAAAGACTAAAAATAGTTTTTTTAAGCTTTTAAGCTTACTTTTTTATGTTTTTATATAGTTTATAATTATTAAAAGTTTTTTATTATAAATTTTATAGTTGCTTTTTACTTATAAAAGCTTTTAAAAGTAATAAGCTACCGGTTAAAAAAGTCTTTGCTTATTTTTTTAAAATAAGCATTTTTTACACGCCGTTTTTAAACAGTCTGTTTTAAAAACTATAGGTTTTTTAAGATCGAACTAAGCTAAAATAAGCTTTTTAATAAAAAAAGCTTTAAGCTTTTTAAAAGCTGCTTTTTTTTTAAAACTTTATTTAAATAGTATTTTTTTTTATATTAACTTAATAAGCAGTGCCGCTAAATCGAAGTAATTTAAAATAAACTAGCAGTAAAAGTTCGCAAATTTTAAAAAGCTTTTTATATTTTTAAGCAATTTAAAAGCTTTTTATTTATAAATAGCCTTTACTTTTTTAAAATCTATTTTAATGCTAATTTTTGCTTTAATAATAAACTTTAAATATTTAGTTAATATAATTATAAATTTATATTTGCTAATATTTAAATATAATTTAGCAGCTTTTAGTGCGTTTAGTACTAGCTTTACTTTTATTATATAGTTAGCTTTAGAACTATTCGTCTAAACTAACATATTGTTAATATAAGCTAAAGCAAATATATTTAAATAAAAGTAAAAAGCTTTATTAATATAGCGCTAAAACGTTGCTAGAGCTTTTAAAAGCTTAAACAAGGTTATTAGCTATTTAAATAAGCTAAACTTAATATAAAAAGCTATTTTTTATTTATTTTTTTTTAAATATATAGTTTATAAAAAGCTGTTTGCACGTTTAGTTTAATAAACTATTTAATTTTTAAAAAGTTGGCTAGCGTTTTTTTAATTAAAAAAAGCGGGTATTTATTTGCTTAAGTAATAGTATTAAACGCTTTATAGTTTATATAAAATTTTAAGCTTTTTTTTAGTTTTTTTATAAATAGTATAAAAGCTTTAGCTAAAGAGCTATTAGCTTATATATAGCTTTTATTAAGCAGCTTAGTTAAAGTTTTTTATAAAACGATTAATTTATTTTTAAACATTTTATAAAAAAAGCTTTAAAGTACCGGGTATTTTTTTTTATTTTTATTTTTTAAAAAAAAAACTTTATAATCTGCTTTTAAGCAATAAAAAAATAGCTTATCGCTTTTTTTTTTATTAAAAAAATCTTTTTAAAGTTTTAATTTTTTAAAAAGCTTAGCTTTTATAAAGGTAGGATTTTTAGGCGCTAGTGCTTTTATAATATCTGTTAAAGTAACTGTAAATACCGAAATATTAGCGGCTTTAAAACGGTAAAGCCTATATATTTTTATTTTAAAAATTATACCTTTTAGCATTTTTATTTTTGCAACTTAGGTTAATCGTTTTATTTTAAGCATATAGCTTTTTTTTTATATTTTAAGACTTTTTATTTTTTTAATATTAATTATATGCTTTTAAGCTATATAAATAATTTCCGACTTTTTTATTTAAAGCTTGCTTAAAATAAGGTTATATTATAGTTTTAGCACTATATATGCTAAAATTTATTATTAATAACTATTTATATTTATTTTTAAATAAGCTATTTTATAAATTAGCTTTTGCTTTATAACTGCTTTTTTTAATTATTTTAAAATAATTAAAATATATAGTATTTATAAACGCTTAGCTAAAAAGCTATTTATAGCAAATATATATTTATAGCTTTAATTAATTAGAGTTTTTATAACTATAATTTTATTATATATTAGGTTTATTATAAAAAGTGTTTTATTAATATAATATTATATTTTTATTTTTAAGCTTATAAAAATTAGTTTTTCTGCTTATTTTTATTTGCAATAATAAACAGGAGCTATTTTTTTTTTAAGTCCGACTTTTTATTATATTTTTTTAAAAAAGACATAGTTTAAAAAATAATCTAAATATTAACAGCTTTTATAAAGTTCGGTTTTTATATAGTAATTATTAAGTATTTGCTAATAAAATAGCTTTATTAGCCGTAATAAAAGCAAAAACTGTTAGCTTTTTTTTTTTTTATTTTTTTTTAAAAGCTTATTTTGTTTTATTACAGTTAAAAGCTGGTTATAAGCTAGTGGCTTTTATTTTAATTATAAAAATATTTTTTTATATATCTACGCTTAAACTAATAGTTATAATTAAAAAAAAAGCTTTTTTTTTTTTTTTTATAAAACTAATATAAAAATATAAAAGCTTTAGCTTTTTATTTATTTTATAATTTTTATTATATTTTTAATTTAATTTATATATATAGTAAGTAAATTTTTAGCTATTAGCTTATTAGCTAAAGTAAAGCTAATATTTTTTTTTAAAATAATTAGCTTAGCTAAGTTTTTTTAAAAAGTTTTTTTAGCATTAATAAAAGTATGCTTTTAAAAAAAAAAAAACTTTAAAAAAGCTTATTTTTTTTTTTTTTTAGCTTAAATAGCTTTTAAACTGTTTTTTTTATATAGTTTATATTAAAATAATGTTTATAAAAAAAATTTATAAATTTTTTTAAATTTTATTTGCTTTTATAGCTTTTTATAATATAAAACTATATAGCAGTAGCTTTAGCGCTGTTTTTAAAGTTTTTATTAATTTAATAAAACTTATTATAATTTTTTTTAATAAATTTAGTATTTTTGTTTAATTTATGCTTTATAGCTGCTTTTTATATAAAAAACTTTATATAGTTTTTTTCGAACTTTTTTAGCTATTATAAAAGTTTTTATTTGTTTTTATTAATTAATTAAGCGGATTTATTAAAGCTTTAAAGCGTTAAAAAAGCAGAGATAAAAATGGCATTAAAAGCAAAGTTCGACTATTTTAATATATTTGCAAATTTATTAATATAAGTTAATAAAAAAGTATTTAAAGCATTTAGCTGCTTTTTTATTTTAGCTTATATAATATTAAGCAGCTATTAAACTATTAACTGCTTTAAAATAAATAAAAAAATTTTTAGCTAAGCTGGCCAAAATAGCGCGTTATTTAAATCTATTATAAAAACGTTTTTTATAATAAGTTTTTAGTGCTACGTTGTTTTAAAATAACATTATCGCTATTTAAAAAAAATAATGCTAAAATATATATAATAATGTAGCTAAGCGGCTAATAAGTACTGTTAATATTTTAGTATAAAAAAGAAAAAAAAAAGAGATATATAGGGCTGCGCAACGATTATACAGCTAAGTAGCTACTTTAGCTACACAGGTTTTTAAATCTGTTCTAGCTATGTCCAGAACAACTTTTACTAGGCTAAGGCTTATTAGCCTGCCAGCCTGTAATAAAAAGCTATTAAAAAAATAAAAAAAATAACTTTTTATTATTAATAAACTTTATAAGCTTTATAAAAAGACTTATATACTATAAAAAAAACTATTACTTTTTAAACAAACTAAAACAATAGCTAAATCGAAGACTTTTTATCGCGCCTTTATATAAACCTTTTTATTTTTAATGCCGTCGCCTAATAATAAATAAATAATATTTAAATCTTTATATAAAAAGCTTTAAAAAAATTCTAAACCCAACTTTTTTAAAAATAAAACGCTAATGTTAATAACGTTTTTAAAGCAATTAGACGGCGCGCCGCCTTTATAAAACATTTTTTTAGCTTTTTTATAAGCCGGCCGGCGATTACTGCTTTTTATTTTTAAACTAAGCATTTAATTATAACTAAAATATATATAACCGATGCCTCTGCCTACCGTTAACCTATTATAAAATTTAATAAAGTTTTATTTAATTAAAACTTTTAATAAAACTAGGCTAAAAAAACAGTAAAAAGTGCCTATATCTAGTTTAATGCTACCTGTGCTAGTCCGTTTATAACCGCTAGCGAAAAAAAAGCTTTTTTTATGCTACATTTAAAGCTTTTACAGATTTAAAATCTAATTTTAATAATAATAATAATAATAATATTAAAGGTAAACCTTTTATAAAGCCGCCCCGAAGGCCACCCCGAGGTCTTTTAAAGCTATTTTATAATTTAAAAAATAACCTTTTATAGTTTACTTTATAAGCTACTGCAGCCTTTGCTATTGCTTTTATTATTGCGACCTTAACGCTAGTACATTTAAATAAGCTTATAACTTTTAATAAAAAAAATGCAGCAAAATTTAAAGCTTAGTAAATAAAAGTAAACTTTTATATAAAAATTTATAATAAAAGTTTTTAATAAAACTTATATTAAATTAATTAAATTAGTTTACTGTTAATAAAAAAAGCCTAACTATAATATTAATAATAAATTAAGCAAATAAAAACAATAGGCCTAGTAAACTAATAAAAAAAATATGCTAGCATATTATAAGCCTGGTTTAAAAACCTTTTAAAAAAGCATTATAACTCGAAAAAAATATAAGCGCTAAAATATAAAAGCAATACTATATAATTTTTAATTAAACTTTTTAATTTTAATAAAACCGTTTAATAGTCGGGCATTATATACTAAACTTTTATTATAAAAAAACTGCTTTAAAAAATTACCTATTTAATATATTTTAAATATAAAAAAATGCCTAAGTTAAACGAAAATTTTTTTAAAATTATTAAAAAAGCTAATAGCATATATAAAAATATGCTAGCAAATTTCGGACTATTAAAAAAAAAAAGCTTATTTTAATAACAGAGCTTTCAAAGTCGGGCTAATAACTTTATAGAAAAAAAAGTCGCTTTATTTCCGGCCAAGATTAATTTTTAAAATAAACATAAAAAAAGCCTATAACTAAACTTATTAAGCTTAAGTCTAAAGATAAAATTTAGCTAAATTTTATAAAAGCATTAAAAAGTATTAAATAACTTATTATAAACTAATATAAAAAAAATAAAAAAAAATACTAGCGCTATAAATAAAATAATCACTATATGCTTATATACTTTGCTAAAAAAGATATTAATAAAAAAAAACTATTTTTTATGCTAAAATATACCTTTTTTATAAAATGTAAACATAAACCCAAACTTAATAAAAAAAATAAAAAGTTTTATATAAACGCTATTATAATCGAAAATAAACCTATAATATACTTTACTTTTAACTTAGCAAACTCTAATTTAAATTTTTAAATAGCTTTTATGCTACACTTTATAAAACTTTAAAGCTAATAAAAGGTAATAAGCTCCGAATATTTGCTATAAAGCGCGCCGGAAATAAAAAGCCTTTATAAAAGCTTAAAAAACCTCGACTTAAACTTCGGTTAAAAAACCGACTTATAATTATAATAACATTAATATATAATAATAAAAAACATTTTATATATATATTTCTCGATATAAAAAATATAATCCCAGTTATATCTTTATAATAAGCCCAGCTTTAAAAACTGCTAATAATTAAAAAAAAAACAATAAAACATATAATAGCTTTTAATACTTTATATATTAAAAAAAAAGCCGATATTACACCGACCTTTTAATCCTCCGACATTAAAAAAATTACTTTATAAAACTTAGTTTTAAAATTAATAGTTTAAAAAACTAAAGCAATATTATTTTTTTTTAATAATAATTAAAATAATATTAACTAATAAACTTTTTTAATTTAAATAAAAAAACTCGTTTTATATCTTTTTATTACTATAAAAATTATACTAGCTAAGCTATTTTAAACCCCGCTATTTTTAACGCCGCAACTATAACCTTTTAAAAAGCAATGCAAACCGCCCTAAATAATATGCCTAAAAAGTTTTAAAAATTTCTTTTTATTATAATTAAAAAAGCTATAATCCGGCTATTTAACTATTAGCTTTAAAATTATAGCATTAACTTTATAAAAAATAAAATATTTTTATAAAAGCTTTTATATATTATAACCGCTAAAAAATTTAAAACCTTTTAACCGTGGCTTAATAAAATATTAAACTCTAGCAAAATTAAAAAGTTTATATTATTATATAGCGCCTTTTTAATATTTATAAAAAAAAAAAACCTAAAAAACTTATTAAAACTTATAATTAATTATAAAAGTTTAAATAATATTATTATTTTTATTTAATATTTTATACTATTAATTATAAAATTTTAAGCTCGATTTAGAACTATAAAATAGTTTTTTAAAATAAACTTAAAATCCGGTTTTTTTTTAATATAAATTAAAAAAAATAATAAATAAAAAATAGCTTTCCATTATAAGTACGGCCTTTATAAATACATTATAATGCCTATAAAATTAATTAATATTTTAGCCACGTTTTAATTAATAATAAACAGTATTTTCTACGATTTTATTAATGCTGGGCTATTTATATATTTAAACAATCTGCTAATTTATGCTAATACTATTAAATAATATAATAAAATAGTTAAAAAAGTCCTTTACTAATTAATTTAGCACAACTTTGCCGTCGCCTTATATAAGTGCAAATAATAGGTTTAAAAAGTTAAATTTTTAAAATATATTATAAAAAAAAATAAAATATCGATAGCATAAAATAAAATCGACTATATTCTTTAATAACAAAGCCTTAGCATGCTAAAAAAATGTTAACAGTTTATAAACTTTGCTAACTTTTATTAATAGTTTATTTATAAGTTTTTTATAATAGTTAAGCTTTTAATAAATATAAATAAAAAAAATAAAAAAAATTAAAAATAAACTAATAAAATAAAAATCGCTTTTTAATATTTTAAAAATCTTTTTATATTAGCTTTTATTTTTATATATTTCGACCTTAATAAAATCGTTTATATAAAAATAAATATTTTAAACTTCGCTTTTAACGCCGTTTTTTTTTTAAAAAAATAATAAAAAAAAGCTATAATTTATCGCTTTTTATTTTAAAAAACTAATGCCAGCCAAAATAAATTATAAAATATATAATAAAAAACTTTTTATTATTATTAACTTTTTCAACTAATAAAAACAATATTTAAAAAGTGTAAAACATTATATAAAAATATATTTAAACTATTAAAACCTATTATATTTTATTATAGCTAAAGTGCTAAATTGCCGATAGGCACGGTAAGCTTAGCAACTATTTAAATACTAGTTTATTATTAATTACCGACTTAAAAAATTAAATAAAAAAGCCGATATTTTATTTTAACTATTATAATATCGCTTTAAAAAAAAAAAAAAAAAAACTAGCTAATTAAATCGGTTTTATAAAAAAAACATTTTTTAAACTTTTAAAAAACAATATTTATATTATTAGCCGCTATAATTTTTATTTTAAAAAGACTTTATAGCATTCCTTTACTTAAATAGTCGATAAAATTTATAAAAAAGTAAAAAAAGCAAAATAAAAAAACCTAAAATATATATAATAACTTTTTTAATTAAAAAAAAATATTATTATTTAAAACGAGTTATTATATAAAAAAAACCGATTTTAAATATTTATTAGCTTTTATAAAAAAATTATAAAATCTAAACATAATATAAAAATTGCTGGGTATATAAGTATAAATAAAACCGCCGAGCTTATTATTTAAAACTTTTAATAGCCTAATATAAAAATAACAGTTTAAAACTTTATTTAAAAATATTTTAAATGTTAATAAAATAAAAACGTTAGGCATTTTTTATATAAACCGCTATAATTTATCAAACTATACTATAAGCTTTAACATATTATTATAATAAACTTTATTATTAACTTTTTTTTATTTAATAGATGCGATTTAATTTAAATAATCGTCGACCTTTATATAAAAATAGCGCATTTTATAGCCTTTAAAAAAAAAAAAAAAAACAGAAAACCTAATTTAAATCTTTGCTTAAATTTATTAAAAGCTTTATAGTACCTCTTTAAATATAATTTTTAACTATAACTTTAAATTTATTACCTATTTATAAAAAAACTTTTTTAAACTTATAAAAATAAAACTTTAAATAAATATAGCGTTTTACCTTTAAACTAATAAATAAACTAAATAGCTTAATTAAATTTTTAAAATCTATTTAAAAGCTTTTATTAACTATAAAATATTTAATTAAAAAAAACCTTTTTATTATAGCTAAGTTTGCATATAATAATATAACCTTAACTATAATTTATATATTTTTATTTTATGCTAACTATAAATATAACCTATTAGCAAATAATTTTTTTTAATACATTATAAAATTTAAGTTTTCAGCTATACGCTTATTAAATAATGCAAATTTATAAAAAAACAAAGCAGCACTTAAAATAAAGCCGCTAAAAAATAAAAAAATAGGCTAATAAATAATAAACCAACGCTTTAATATATAAAATAAACTAATTAATAATATTAAATATAAAAAATATTAAAATAAAACGCTTTATTAAAAAGCTAAATAAAAAAATATTAAAGCTTTTTAAAATTTAAAAAATAATATTTTTAATTACTATTAAACTTATATTTTTTAAAAGTTAAAAAATTTATAATTTATTTTATATTTTTTTTATTAAGCTTTATTATATTAGCAATTAAGCACTGTTTAACTTTAACTAAGTTTTATAAAAAGCGCTTATAATTAAATTAAAAAAATATTAAATAAATATAGTTAAAAACTTTATAAAAAACTATAAAAAAATTAAATATTTAATTAAATAAAAAAAGTGGCCAGCTAAAAAGCATTAAATTTAAAAGCTTTATAATAATCTATATAGTAAAAAAGCTAAAGCAGCTATTAAAACATTCTATTAACAGCACTTAAATAAACTAAAAGCACTAAAATTAACAGCATAGTCAATGCACCAAGGCGGGCATTTAAAAAAAAAAAAGCGGGTATTATATAAACGCTATTAAAGCTAACTTAAAAAAAAATAAATTAATGCAGTAACCGCCGCTAAAACGATTAGGCTGCAGTACCGCTATATTAAGTTAGGCTATTAAACAAAACGTTTGCAAAAAACGACCAACATATATATAAAACATAGGTTATACAGACAAAAGATATACTGTTATACCAGATTATATACTACTGCGTTGGGCATAAATAGGCCAGGTCGTTCCCGTCCTTTTAAACAAAAAGGAAAAAAACCATAGACCTAAAGACCCTCTAGAGAATTATTAGTTAAATACATCTATCAAGCCCTCACATAAGCCCTTGTCACAAGGTGGCTTTGTCGTGGCATTGTTACGATTCTCTCTAATTCGCCCGACCAGCCGGGGTTCTTTAGTGGCACTATTGCGTCGATCAAGTTTCCCCTTCGCTCCAGGAATTCGGTTAAGGGATTGCCCTGGCAGTTGGTCGCTTCGAAGAAGACGTCGCCTATCGGAATGAGAGTTTGATTCCATGACTGATGGTATACCTTGCCTTCGGTCTTGATACTTGCGGACCCCGCTGGCCCTTTTGACGTCGTCCGCGTGGTGGTAGAGAAAACGAGGTTCGACCCTTTTAAAGCTTTAGTTTGGTCGCCGAGGCGCAACCAGTCGCGGTCTAGAAGGATAGCCTCATCCTCGTCTGTTTCCACTTGGAATTCGACGTTGGGATTGTCGTGTTTCTCAAAAGTTGCTTGATAATCTGTGAATTTGCCTTTGACAAAGAACTCGGAAACAATAGTAACCGTATGCTAACCATCCCGCATCAGCTGCGCTTCAACTATCACCAATTTGCCTAAAGCCTCAATCAGAACAGACCGTACGAATGACTTGACCCTGATTGTATCGCCAACTTGCAATGGGGAAGCCCCTAGCGTGTAGGCGATGTCTATCGAGCGATGTACGAGGCGCAGAAGATCAACTTGAAGCTCAGGGAGAAGCAGCGGGCGCATCAGAACGTCCCAGGCCGCTATGACGGCGGCTTCCGTGGGAATTTCGGGTGCGTGGTACACCGTCGTGGTGTCCCGAAATGCGTGCGCGATAGCGGCATTTAGTGAACAGTGCAGGCGGTGCGGCAACAAGACCTCCTTGCCGTGAAAGACGTCCGTTAGCCGGCTAGAGACTACCCCGTCCCTCCTCCCAGGCCAAAGATACGCGTAAAATGCTTGCACGCTCTGTTCTCTGGCTTTCGAAATATCGACTAGTCGTGTGGTCATAGGTTGGAACTCCCATTCTAGGTTGAGAACAGCAGGAATGGAGGGAATTGCCACGTCGTGGTACAAGCAGATTTGAATATACCGGCCTTCGGAAGAGAAGAAACGCACAAGGGTCTTATCGCTCACATCATCAACTAAAAGCGCTTCTCGCCCATCCTGGCTCAAGTGTACTGACCAATCATCCTGAGATGAGGCAAGATGGTAAAACGGGTTGGATTGGCTGCGGGCCGAGTTATCAGGGGATACACTGTACACCGTCGGCTCGAGGAAAGGGGCCGCGACGGCCGGTACAGCATGCTGTGTGATTTAAATCCAAAGCGTACTATTTGAGAAAGCAGTAAGTTTAGGTGCTTTTTATTACTACTGAACTGAGAGCTACATTTGATTACTATTGAACTGTGAGCTACCTTTTAGTAGCATAGAGCTCACAACATCCAAAGCTACTCGGCCGGCACACACTTGCCAGTATTGTCCCTCACACACGACTCCGGACACGGTGCGTTGGCATCAAATTGCCACGAAAAGAAGGGATCGGTCTCGGCCGCCAGCACATCCGGAATCAGAGCCGTCGTCGTTGACAATAGCTCGCTTCGCGCAAATATCTCTTGACTGGGCACCCCGATCTGGTCCCAGCCGAGTCGTACCATCGTCTCGATGCTGGTGCCGTACACGCACTCGCGAAAGCCGGCCCAGCGAATAGCACTGGCGCACATAGGGCACGGCTCACCGTTGGTGTATAGCGTTAAGTCGCGGAAGGCGAGCGTGGTCTCCTTGGGATTCAGGTCGAATGGCGGGCTCTGGAGCACGTTGGAGCAGCGGTTGATGGCGTCAATCTCACCGTGTAGTATCGGATTACCTTGTTGTTTTTGCGAATTGACCCCGACACAAATGAGCCGGCCAAAAGGAGATGAAGACGTGTCCGAATGGTTGACGATGACAGAGCCAAAGGCTGCGAAGGGACAAGGCGATACGAGGTCGGAGAGCGCAGCATTGGCGCGACGCATCCAGTGTTCACGTGTGGAGAGCGGGATTGCTTGGGGAGAATCTGGAACTTCTTCTGGCTGCAGTGATTCCGATATAACGAGTTGATTCGAGCCTTCAATGCTAGGGCGCAGAAGCTCCCTTGCAGTGCGTGATAAAACCATTCTTGCCATGTCGTTGTAAAGAGGTGGACCACCCGCCTCACTCTGGCGGCTCAGAAACAATACCACCCCGACGAATATGTGGAATATGCCGCCAAATAGAAGCATGATAAGGAGCATAGATCGTGAACCGATTGACATTTTGGGCACTTATTTCTTCGATCTTAGGTTGCCTTGAGAATGAAATTTGACAGAGAGTTCGCCCACACACCTTAAATACGTAGCCGGGCTACGTGTAAAAAACAATCATTGTTTTGTATAACAAACATGGTCTCCTAGCACAAGGACTGTAAAAGTACAATAACTATGTACGAAACAATAAACAATGATTGTTTCCCCACAGATTTTCCCGTAATGGAAACGTCACGCGAGTCACCTATATATCATCCAAATCAATTTTTAAACTAATACACTTTCGCTTTGCCGCACCGCGCCCGATAGCAGGTAGGAAGTGGAGTTGCCCCTCCCTTGGAAGCCGAGTCGAGTCATACCACACCACGGCTTCGCCTATCTCCTTTTATCGTCATAGCGAGACGGCAACTGTACTCCGGAGACCGGCAACTAGCCACTTCGCAGAGGTTCCAACAGAACACAGCTAAACAGATCACCCGAGAGGATTTTAGGGGGGAGGGGATCTATTCGAAAGGAATGGCGGGAACCACCGCGACATTCAGCCCACAAAACACTCTTCATACTACAAGTATCAATGTTAATTATTGATGGCCCAAGTCAATCGTTTATCAACATTCGTCTCGTCTCCAACGAGTAAGGTAGTGAGGTGATCCAGGCTGATGAGGGTATCAAATGTGTTTACCCCTATGTTCTTTGTCACATACAAATTGAGAGTTTCTCTCCCAAGGTCGGATTTGAAACAAATCGTGATTAATTCTTGTGTGGAATGTTCCAAAAGACCGGTCAAAATGGCCACCCTCTCCGCTCTTCTTTTTATTACTTTCTCTCTCTCTTATCTACATCATAGAAAATCATATTAAATGTGATGCACTTATAATGTGTTGTGTTACAATGTGTTGTGTTACAAGTGTGATAATAGGGGTCGTCTGGAACGTAACGCGGTTATGAGACTATCCGTTTTCCCATTTCTTGCAATTCTAGATAAAGAAACTGGTAAAATGCTATATCTTGAATAAACTCTTGTAGAACTGCGTGCGAATAAGCGTCTCGGCTGTTGTCAATACAATGTGCCATAGAACACTCATTGGGGGTGTTAGAATACACGAAAAGAGTAGAGCTTGTGTCGACATATCATCCCGTATCACAACATTGATTAACAGTGTTGCTGGTAACTCCAGAATAGACTTATTGTTATTGCGTAAGGAAGGAAGCTCTATCTGCTAGTCTTCGGGTCTGTCCTGTGGGCTTATACACCACGGCCCGACCAGGAGTCCGTAGGGGGGGGGGGGGGGGGGCCGGCCCCCCCGCCGCCCCCGGGCACCGCAGCGCGCCG